>RXOD01004412.1:0-22727 GCA_005223375.1 Amoebophrya sp. AT5.2
TTTCAAAGTGACGGCCACGAGACGCCAAGGATTTGTCTGCTTCGTCTTGTAAGTATTTTGTCTCATATTTCGTCTCGTATTCTGTCTCGGCAGTCGGCCAATCATCTACCTCGCAGAAATGCCGCCAAAAACGGGTTTTTCACCCCTCTAACAGCAGCTCGTCCTCCGCGGGCGGCAGTAGCGCGGCGGCGGCCGCACATCAAAACCACGGAACGGCCCCCGGATCCACGTCTGCCCCAGGAGGACACGCGCCCGTGACCACGGCGGTGGCGGAGCTTTTTGCGGAGGCGCGGTGTTCGGGGGGGTTGTCCTCGGGACCACGTAGCAGGGGTGCTGGAAAAAGCGCCACGGCTGGAGTGCGGGGAGGAGGAACTTTTGCACCCTTGAACCAAGTGGACGTAGATCTGTTGTTCCTACAGGCGATAAACTACGAAAGAAAGAAGACGAGGTCGTCAAGCCAACAACATCGGCACCTGCTGAATGGCGATTCGTTCAAACGCGCCCTCTTCGACATAGCGCTGCGGGTGGGAGCAAAGCTAGGCCTCGGCGTGGGCACGGGCAGCGGAGGGCAAGAGGAAATCGCAGGTACGAATATTAGTATTTGCTTAACAAGAAGTTCTCGAAGTACTAGTACTGAACAGAATCAGTATATGGAAAACGATAGCATGCTTCTTTTTTCGTATACATGATGCTCTTCGATATTGATGTCTCTCGTACCTCAGAGTTTCGCTTTACATCATCAACAGACGCGGTGTCTTTTTTCTGCGCGAAGATTCTGCGTCCGCTGTCGGAGGGGCTGCTTTCCTCCACCTCGAACAAGTACGGCAACGCCGCCAACCTGGTTGCGGGCTCGATCGACGTCTCGCAGTTCGCCGTGGAGATGGGCAAGAAGTCCATGGTGGACTTGTTTCACTCGCCGAACGTGGCCGAAGGGATCAACAAGGTGTTCACCTACTACGCGGACCAAAACATCGGCTCCGGCGGGGTGGGCTCCAGGTTCGGGGCCGGAGCAAGGCGCCGCGAAAACCTGGCGGCCATGCGGTGGAACCTGCACGGGTTTCTCAGGTACAGTTGGTTTAATAAACGATTTGCTTTTAGATTTGTCCCTTTAACCTGCGCTCAGCGACTCCGTGATCTCTCAGGTTTTGCCAGGACTTCGAGATCACGGAGGAGCTGGCCCACTTGCCGCTGCAGCGGATTTTCCAGGATTGCGCGCACGTGGAGCAGGTGGAGCAAAAGTCTTCCGGAGTAGAACCGGCCGCAAGTGGAACTACCGCGAACCCGGGTCTGTCGAAGTTGGGTTTTCAGCTGGCGCTGGTGCTTGTGGCCGTGAAATTGAGCCCGTCACAGATGGCAGGCGGGGGCCAAAGCAGCTCACCCGCACCGCTCACGGAACAGGTCGTCGCGCTCCTCCACAAACTGAACCACAGTCTGGGGATGAAGGTGCGCTCATCTATACTTTCACGCCATAGTACGCTAAGGTGATTGATGCGAGCCTGACTTGAGCGATGTTTTTCTACGATCGAACAACCAAATCCTAATTCAAACCTCCTTTTACTCTACCCATGGCACCGATTGGCACAGGACCGGCCGTCGGCCTCCTTGCGGAAGGCAGCGCTGTTTCCAAATTTGCCTGCGGTTACGCGGACGGACTTAGCTGCGGGCATTTCGCCTTCCTGGGCTGCGACGGCACAGGAGTTGCGCGCGGCCGACCCGCAGATATCGGAAAGATTCTTCCGCACCCTGCGATCCTGAAGGCGAAGTGAAATCCAACCACGGGATGCATTGAATTTTATCACTAAAAAATGTTGCCGATCATGCCGTTGCCGGTTTACTACAAAATTAGCGAATGCCTACCCCTAGCGAAAAATTTGAATATTCGGGTTTAGGTCGCCCCTACCGATTTCGTCCCGCGTACCTCCGCCCTTTTTTTTTAGTAGCTCGACGCCCTCTCCCAAAGCGGAGAAGGAACGTCGTGCGAAAAATGACGATCGCAAACATCTCGAAGTCGCTTCGGCTCCGACCTCAACCATCGAGGCGAAGTCTTCTTGATATGCCCCACCTTAGCAAAAGCATAAGCAACCTCTTTTCTTCTTCTACCACTACTTCCTCATTCTGAAGATTGTCATTGTCACTCCGTGCTCGTGCTGGATAATCCAAAATTTAAACCACAAGTCTGTCACAAGAAGCAGCGTTTTTCTACATCATTCAACAATAGGGAACATCCTACGACTTCTACTACGGACTCAGCTGATAGATACGAAGTACATCACAAGCCACAAAAAACTACATCTTCATCTACATCTCGCATCATTTGAAAATGCCTACAGCCGTCCACCCAACTTAAACTTTGTTGGACGACGAGAATGACAAACGTACGAAATTCCACATCGACCTGCCCACGGCCTCGACCACGACCGCCGCATAAGAATGACCCGATGTTTTCCATCAAGCAAAAACGAGAATAGCTATATTAGTTTTATGGTTTTATGGTGATAATATGGTGAAAAAATTCTCGATCAATATGGAAAGACTTCTGCGTGGGGGCAAGAGAACGCACGTCGAAAAAACCCAGTGTTCATGAGCTAACAGGCTGTTGAGGAGCGATGAAGGTGTTGCGTGGGAGTGCTGGGAGAGGCATCAAGTGTGGTTTATTAAACAAGAAGCTACCTGTCGGAGCAGCAGCAGTTAGAGTGCAGCTAACAGACTGTTGCTAGTATGCCCAAGCGGTGAAAAGATGAGGGTACTTCTACTTCCAATATCCTATCCGAGATTGTTGGAGGTACCTGCAGTGATTCGTCCAAGTAGCTCAATCGAAGATGGGCTGTGGTACTTCGCAGGCGGCGGCCTCTTCGCCGTCTTCCGGCGGCAAAGCGAGCTCCCCCGGAGCAGGAGGTGGCGAGTCCCCTGGCAGCGGCAGCGCGAAGTCCTACCGTCGCAAGGTCACGGCCAGCGCGCCGGAGGCCGGCGGCCTAGGTGGGAACTTGTCCAGTGCTTCGTCCCCCGGATCCCCCCAGAGCATAAACTCCCCCGGAACAACCCTCTCCTACAATAAATCCCGCACCCAGGAGCTGCAGGAGGGCCGCAGCCGCAGTTCACACATGTTGCAGCAGGCAGCATCGATGCCGGGGGGAACGACTTCCTCTGGCGCGACGCCCTCGACGCAAGCCTCGTCCACAACAGGAGCCGGCATCGGAGGAGGAGGGGCTGTACCTGGACCGCACAGCACTATGACTACGAGACGCGGCATGACGATATTGACCGGCCTGCCTTCTTCCAGCAATGTTGGTCCGCAACACCAGCCGCCACCACCACCGATCACTCCGCCGAATGCCGGCCTGCCCATGCTGCACCAGCACCAGAAGCAAGCTCGGGTCGCTGCTGCCGAGAAACAGATTCACTTCGTTTCCCCCCCGGCCAGTCCACAGGGTGGGGCTTTCCGCCGCATGAATTCGAACGGCAGCGTAGGGCAGAAAGAGAACGGCAATGGATCAAATACTGCTACTTTTGATGAAGAGCAGAACGATAGTTCCTTCGCGCGGTTTCAGCAGTACCTGGAACCGTTGAACGAGTTTAGCGAAGAAGAAGACGACGGTCTTTCGTCACCAACGTACTACAATACGTATCTGAACACGCACGCGAGCGCGACTGTTGGGCCGCCGCTGACGCCGAGCGCCAGCAACTACCCGTCGCTGAATCGGGATTCGGCGGCCACGTCTTTGTACGGGTCGGCTGGAAGGAGCGGTGGAAGCACGAAAGGCGAACTGATCTCGCCGAAGCACAGGATAATCCGTGGAGACCGGGGGGAACTCCTACAGCAAGACAGTCACGTAGGCGGGGGAAGCACTACACCAAGCGCGTCCGCGTTTCAAGCGTCGATGCGGCCGGACGCGAGTCCCAGTGCCGCGGCTATGGTGTATGGGAGCGTGTCGAATCTGACACCGCGCGCGCCGATTCCGCCAACGCCCGGCAGTGGCGATCAACAGTATGACAGGGCCGCAATCAACATGCCAATGTCAAACCTGTCTCGCTCGCCAAGAACCCCCGCGACTTCGTCAACTAATCCAAACCCTCAGCTCGGGAGCGGAGGTGAAGCTCTCGGCACATCTTCATCAGCCACAGCTGCCAGCAACTTGTTCTGCTACAAGCTGAGCAACACTCTTGCGGGAACCGTGCGTGGGGGGCGACACATCAATGCTGCGTCTACTTCAAGTACAACTTCCGGCGAGATAAACGTAAACCCTAACATCAATACCCAGCGGCGCGCGCGCGTGCGGCGGCCGATCCCCGACGCAGTGCCGGTTAAGCTCGGCAGGCTCCTCGGCCAGGGCAGCCACGGCGCCGTGTATGAGGGGCGTCGCGAGGACACGGGGCAGCTGATCGCGGTGAAAATCACCCCTGTGTCGGACACGGAGGCCATGCTCGCGATGAAGAAGGAGGTGCGCCTACTGCAGAAACTGAACCACGCAAACTGCATCAATTTTTTAGGCAGCCGCGTCACGGGAAGCGCTACTGAGATCCACACGTTCCTCGAGCTTGTCCACGGCGGGACGGTCTCGGAGATGGTGGCGACCTTCGGCCGGGTGGAGGACCCGCAATTCCTAAAGTCGCTCACGAACCAGGTTCTCCAGGGACTGCAGTACTTGCCTAAGGACCGAGACCAACTGGTAAGAGTAGAGAAAGAGTGGCTGGTGCGCGAATGCGCTCTGGTGAGCCGGTCGGTTTCAGAAATGCCCCATTCATTGTGGTGGGGAGTACGGGGTGGCGTCCTGGCTTCGGCTTCCGAACATAGCACGGCGTCGGCAGATGCGCCATTGTGAGGGAAAAAGAAGCGGGAAGGTGTCTAGGATGGTGATCTATTGCCAGCTACTGCAGAGGTGCCAGGGCTGCCGAACGCGGAAGATCGCCGCCTTTCTATTTCCTCCTACTGCTGCTGCTGTAGGCCTCTTCCCAGGACACACAAAAGGGACCCCGAGAATTTTTATCTTCCGGCCTCATTTTTAATTTACTCGTCAGTCACCACAACAAGTTTAAAGTCAGTTTGTTAGGTTACGCTTACCAGCCGGTCTCTGCATACTGCACAAAAAGGGGGTCGTGCATCGGGACCTGAAGGGCAGCAATGTCCTCCTGACAGTCGCGGGCGAGGCGGTGTTGACGGATATGGGGACGGCGTTTATCGCGAACAAGGGCGTGGCGGGGGGCGGTGCTGGCAATCCCAATCACATGCTGAACGCGACTCTGAATTTGTTCGGGGAAAACTCCTACAGCAATTCCGGCACCACGGCGGGCGGAGGGGGCCTGGCGGCTAACCCCAACGCCAACAGGCTCGACCAGACGTTGCTCGACCAGACTAAGGTGCTCGGTCAGTCCGCGACGATCATGATGCAGACGATGGTGGGCTCGCTGCCATGGCTCGCGCCGGAGGTTTTGACCGCCCAGCAGACCGGCGGCTACAAGAAGTCGGCGGACATATGGAGTTTGGGCGGCTTGCTCATCGAGATTGCGAGCGGGAAGCCGCCGTGGGCGGAGAAGAAGTTCGACAACCCGATCGCCCTGATGATGGTACTCTCGATGGGGGACCTGACCCCGATGCTGCCGGAAGACAACGGAGGCCTCGGGCAAACGGGCAAGGAGTTCATCCGGGCCTGTTTGACCCGGGACGCGGGGAAGCGCCCGAGCGCGAGCGAACTGCTCGAGGACATCTGGTTCGCAGACCTAGATCTGCGCGACGTACTGGTCGTGAGCAGAGAAGAGGTGGGGCTGTAGTCGCACTATTGAGTTTACCATCTATCGACACTATTTCTGCTGTAGCTGATTACTTTATTTAATTTTAAACGGTTTTGCTTGCGCCATCAGCTTCTTCCAAAAACGCCCATAGTCATATGGCGAGGCAGTGAAGCCGCGCCAACATTTGCCCCTGACGAGGGTGATCTTCTTTTCTTTGGCTGCGCCGCCAGCGCCACCATTCGTGGCCGTGACGGACCCCCTCCTAGCAGACTAAGGCTTGCACTTGCACGAGCACGCGCTTGTCCTTGTGCTAGTAGGTGCAAACATTCCTCGGAATCGGGAAGCGGCTCCGGTTTCTTGGCGAATCGTGGACCAAAGCCCCGACGCCAGCTCCTAATTGTTGACCACTGGTTTTGATTGCTCGCTGCACTCTCTGCTCGGTTCGGAGGTAGTCCTTCAGATCACTCAAAGTATATCTTCATGTCAAATGCAAATCAGATCACTCATCACCGAGTCAGAGACGATGCCATTTGATAGCTCGATCCCGCGAGCGCGATCCGAGAATTCCATAGTGGTACGGAAAAAGAGCCACGAGTTGTGAATCGGAATATACCACGCTCATGCTCATCAAGCGTTTGGAACAGAAGATGAAACTCAAACTTCAGCTGCAGCAGTTCGGCTCGTGCCTACGCCGTACGTCGCTCTTGTCGTGGAAGCACGACGAAAAAAACGCCTTATGGTTTAAATCTGAAGAAGCATCATCAGTATCTATCGCTTGCCCACCGACTTCAACATGTCGGAGGTATCTCACGTCCCACATCAAGATGCGCAGCCGGAGTCTCTCGAGTGCGACTACCTCGTCGTGGGGGCGGGCGCGACCGGCCTCGCGTTTGCGGACACGCTGCTACACCATTCCCGCGGCTCAACATCTCCGTCTCCTCCTCCGCCGCGCGTCCTTATCGTGGACAAGCACGAAAAGCCTGGCGGTCACTGGAACGACAGCTACGGGTTTGTGCGTCTCCACCAGCCCTCCGCTATGTACGGCGTTGAAAGCGAACCCTTGGAGCCCACCCAAGAGGACCATGAGCATCGCGCCACCCGCGAGGAGATTCTCGCTTACTACGGGAGGGTCGTGGAAAAACTGACCAGGAGCTTCGGGCTGCGGTTCATCGGCGGAGCCAACTACGACTTCCAAACGAACACTATTTTTTCAACAGCAGATGGAAAGCAAATCAGCCTTCGAGTGCAGCGGAAGGTCGTGGACGCGCGGTGGCTGCAGCCGGATCTGCCAGTGTCCGTGCCGCCGAAGTTCGCGTTTGACCCGAAACTGGTGCATCTCGTCACCCCGAACGACTTGGTGGAGGTGCTTCCCACGGAATCTTCAGCTGCCGGGGAAGGCCTCCTTCGGGACCGCGAGGAGCGAGAGGAGCGGACGGAATCAGAGAAAAAACACGTTTTTGAAGCTGGTGATGGTGAAGACGACAAGCAAAACAGTAAGTTCGTGATTGTCGGCGCGGGCAAGACGGGCATGGATGCGGTTGTCTACCTGCAGACGGTGAAGCAGGTCGCTCCCGAGGACATCCTCTGGATCGTGCCGACCGAAATGTGGATTACGGCCCGAGAGAACATCTGCAGCTGCATGGAGTTTTTGGCTACGTGTGTGGAAATTGCGAGGGCGAATGGCGCGGCCGCGGTGGGCGCGGATTTCCTGCAGAGGGGTTTTGTGGAGCTGGAAAAGCAGGGCAAGTTCTACCGACTGCTGGAGGATCCTGAAAAGGGCCACGGTGAAGATGGTCGCGATGAGGACGAGCAGGTGAAAGACAGGAGCCTTCTTGAGGTCGTAGTTGATCATACGCGCCTCCCCGCCAAGTTCAAGGACGCCACCCTGTGCAAGCGCGAGCTGGAGATTCTGCGGCGCGTGCCGCAAGTGTTCCGCGGGGGGCGGTTGCGGGAAATTTCCTGGAATCCGGGCAGCAAAAAACACCAGCTCAACTTCGCGGACGGCTCTGTGAGAGCCTTGCCGTGGCAGCACGAGAACGACCTTTCCGCGAAAAGTGTGACGTTCGTCCACTGCAGCGCGGGGGCCTTCAACTACACAAGAGTGCAGCAGGAGTCGGGGACCTGCTACGCCGTGGCAAGTACTAGTCCGCCCGTTTTCTCCGGCAACCGCATCGTGATTCAGGACGTGTACGGCACGCCTGGTTTCTGTTTCGTCGGCAGCGTCATCGGCAAGATCGAGACTCTCTGCTCTCTTTCCGACGAGGAGAAGAACAGGATGTGCCGTGTCCCGCAAATGGAAATTAACAGCAACCGCAAAGAAGCTGCCACGACGACACCCAGCGACGACGGAGGGGGAGTCGGTGCGTTGGGGAAGGAGCACGGGCTGGTGCAGAGGCTGTGTAACCTCCGGGACTGGTACGAAACGGCCGGGCTCGGACCCTGGCTGCATGGAGACGGGCCCTTGACCCGACCGCATCGGCTCTTCAACCTGAACCATTTGGCGGAGCCCCAAGCAAAACGACTCGTGAACGAAACGCACTCCTGGATCGCAGAGCAGGGACTCCTGGCAGAATGATCTAGCGCTACTCGTCGACGTCGTCGACTGTCGACGACGTCGACGAGTTTATTTTACAGCCGGAACCAAAAAAGTAGCAGGGCTGGGTTCTTGCAGCTGAAGACCACTCGTTCGGAATTGGAACTTTTACTCTTGTTTCAGCCCGATGAACTTCGGAAAAGACACCAGTACTTATGCATGGATAAAGAATGCCTCAAAAAGTTGTTCTACCTGATTCATTTTACAGCGCTCGCTGGTTAGTAGTTTTAAAATGTAGGTCTACTTTTCCATTTTCGCTTGTCGCGCCAGCACCATGTACACGTCTGTAGCACTCCGGCACTTGTGCAGCTGTTGCCAAAAGACCTTACCTTGTGCTGGAGCCGCGCCAAGGCCAACACCTGGTGCTCCTGACGAGGACGGCTTTGTTCCGTCTCAAATCGGATCACCGAGTGCCAACGAACAAAACGAAAGATCATCCGTTCAAATTACGGTGCCATGCGATCCCACTCCCACGATCCGAAATTTCTGTGAGTTCTTGTAGCACGGAACGAGAATCGCTCACCCGCCGTCGGACATCCTCGTCGTGGTCCTCCACATTTTTTATTGCAATCAGTACCACTGGCGCAACAGCAGCACTACGTCAAGTGAACAATCGAAAATTCAGCATCTTCAGCTCACCGGAGATCTTGAACCACGAGGAAAACAACTAGAAAAAAACAACGAAACTACAACTACGTCTACATCTTCTTGTTTGTCTTTCTACTTCTACTTCTAGTCTACGTTTTCTAATATTAATTCAGAAGATTGATCATGGTCAAACGCCAGACGATGAAGGCGAAACATCGGCTGGGACGAGCTGCTGCTGCAGCTGTCTTGTTGGCCACCACGACCCAGGGCGCGCCGGCTGCTCGGAGCTACACCGTGGTCGAATTCAACATGCTTCAGAAGGCGCAGAGCGACAATTTCATCCCCCGCTACATGATGATTCCCCAGCGCCCGGAGCTCCTGATTCCGCCGACGCTGCGAAGGAAGCAGGACCTCGTCGGGGGAAATTTGACGCCCAGAGAGGCTTGCAATCCGGAGGACACCCCGCAGGAGAACTGGGGCGCGTCGTCCGCACTTCCTGCCTTCTACAAGTACATTGCTGTGCCCGCGGACGCGGACGAGGAAGGGGGGAGCGGCGGCCTGCAGACCTACTACGACATGTTCCACAACGGAGGTGTAAAATGCGATCTGCCTTTGGGGGAAACAAGTAAGGCGCAAGGGGCAGAAGGCCAGTGCACTGCCCGGGGGCTGACGGGGCCGAGGTGCGACACGCTGCTGCTCCGCGAGTGATGGACTGCGGAATCGGCGGCGAAAATGCTCGCGCAGATGGAAACAAAGTGCCGGGAGGCCGTGTTCGCGAAAGGCGGCGTATCGCCCGCGATAAAGGTGGCAGAATACCAGCCTCCGACAGTCGGAGATGAAGACTTGTCCTTCTTGATTGACAAGAACAAGCCGGAACGTGCGGCACTCATCGTCGACCTCGGTGAGGAAAAACAAATTTCTGGACGCGACCCTGCATTCACGAACGTCTCCTGGCGACAGGCCGCGGCGCACCGGAAGAAAAGCGAGTACGAGGCGGTGCGTCCTGACCCATCTTCACCATCTGCGGAGGGCCTACAGAAGTACGACAACCCGCTGCTGATTTTCCCGATGCGGGCAGCGATGCTACGCGAGCTCGAGCGCCTGCAGGCGAAACCCGAGCCCGTGCTGTGTCCCCCCGTGGGAGAGCCCGCTGTCTACGACCAGAAAACGTTGTTTTCCACGGATAAAATGCTCGAGCACGTGGTGGACCCGGTGATCAACGCCCTCCGAAACCAGGCAGAGCATATCGTCTGGAGAAACCGGGAGCGCACGATCCCCAAATACGTGGCAGCAGAGCTGCCCGACGGCGCCGGCGTAGCAGCTCGGCCAGACCTGATTGCGTTGGCGGAGTTTGACGCGCCCTCGCTGCTTGATGAGGGTACGCTTCTGGAACAAGAGTACACCGCACTGCAGTACCCGCACGATCGTCCCGATGTGGCCTTGTTGTGGAAGAAGGACCGGCTGCAGTGTGAAGAGGCCTTCGCTTCTGCCTGCCCAGAGGAGCCCACGCGCAACTATTTTGCTGGCTACCACTGCCGCGGGGATCTCGTCAAGCAGGAGTCCAGCAAAAGCAGACCGGCCACTTCTAGGCTGCGGGGCCAGGTAGCATCAAGTGCCGGGGCTCCTCGCGCGGGCAGCCGGGACTCGTTCCTTGTGGTAGTGGCGCACTTGCCGAGCCGAAAAACGGACATGGGCTGCGATGCGCTGAAGGGTAGAAATCCATTTAATCTCATCGAGGACCAGGAGGAGACCGAAACTGCGCCCGGCACGAGCGGCAGCAGCACCGCAGCCCCCAAATGCATGCGGCTGCAATGCCTGCAGCAGCTGGACGACCGCTTGCAAACTGCTCTACGGCAGTACCCCGAGGACGTGGTCGTGTTTACGGGCGATCTGAACATCGATTTGAGGTCAGAAGACCACATCTTCAAAGCACTCAACTCCCCGAGCAAAAAATCTCCTGCGTACCCAAAGGACTACGTTTTTCGCAGCAGGCAGGACAGCGAGGACCGGCCCGTGCTGACACTCGGAGGGCGCGAGATGCAGCTGGCGAACATGGACCAGGCGGACGGGAAGATTTACTTCACCTCGATCACACCGACGCGCTCAGAAATGCTGGACTACCTCTGGGTCCAGCAGAACAAGTCCTCCTCGTCCCAGAGTGGTGCCGCTGATGATCATGCTCAGGTGGGCGGCGGCGGCGCGAAGAACACTATAATCACAACAGAGCCGATCGTAACCCCAAACAAGTGCACACGGGGCGGCCACTGCATGCCGAACGCGAGCGTGCCGTCGGACCATGTCAAGATTGCTGCGCGAATCACGCTCGCATAAAAGCAGATCATATTTATCAACGAAGAAAGTAGGACTCATTTAGAGAGGCACTTCTTTTTTACGCACGAAAAAATTAAGGTTCATCAAGCGGGCCGACTGAAATTAAAGTTCAAGCGCAACAAGTTAGCACCCGTGGTAATGCCGCGGATGTGCACCTCGAGCTCGATCGCTACGTACCTCCGCCTAAGCAAATGCTAATTCTCGCTCTGTTTTAGTTGTGGTGCTGTATTGCCCCCGATCATGGCTTTCTATTTCTGATTCTGCATCACTGTTCAATGGGATGGAAGATGCAAAACCAGCAACCCCGAATCTATTCTTGTTATTTTGTATCTGAGTGGCTACAAGATGATCTACTAGAACTACCGGTACCGGAAAAAAAAAAGATAAAACTAAAAGTCAAAGTGCCGCGCCGCCTCTACTTAATTCCCAAGTCAGGTGTAGCGGAAGCGAGAGGAACGCACGGCACTGCATAGGAACAAACGCGAGAAGATCAAAAAACACACTCCCAGGACGCATCATTGGTATATTATGGCGTAGCTACACTCCCACTCGAATTGGGACCTTGTGTGGGCTGCTAATCGAATGATCACAATCTAATCTAATCACTCCACTTCCATCCTACAAGGTTGGATCAGTATACTAGGTTTTGCCCAGAGCCAGAACTCATACAGACGGCAGCTACACTGCCTGGCGCTTGTGCCGCTGCTGTTGAAAGACCATTCGTCGATGAACTCCGACTGTCAAAGTTATAAAGACGTCATGCATCAAATTCCTTGCACTTCGCCTGGCACTGGCCCTGGGCAGTTGGCGGACCTGGCGTTCGGCACACAACATCGCTATCCCTATGGATTCTCGTGCTGATGTTCGCTATTTGAAAAGTTGCACCCGGTCCGCTCCGGAGGTCGTACACCCACGGGATCTTTGTGACTTCTCCAAACCCAAACAACTGCGAGGACTATGATCGATGTTCCAGAACAAGCAGAAACTGAAACTGAGTCGATCTTTTCGCCGAAAATAACGATCTTCTAGCGTTCATCGATCTTCCGAGGAGTGGGTCTTTTCCGTTTAATGATCTCCTTTCCCGCCCCCGCGGGCTGCAACACCAGTCCCAGTGATTTCATGATTACGAATACTGTTACTGTGTTTTACATTTACTTTTCTCGACCACGCCAACCAGGGATGTTTCACATCTGAAGCACCGTTCCTTCGTCTCGTGCCGAGGTCGAGCGCAGAGGCAGAGGTGACGAGAGTTTTTTCATTTCCTTCGACAAAAGTCCTCCGAATCATAATATGCTTATGGACTTCTACATCTACGGCTAGCTACGGCCGCATAGATCGATAGTTAGAGTTTGGCGGCGTCGTAGCCACGACCAATTATTGAAATATATCCAATCGATTATATCGGAGCAAGATCTTCGGAGGACATCTTGCGGAGGAGCCAGAAGTTCCTATCCGATAGTTCGAAAGGATGACTTCCGTGGCCCGGGAGATAGGCTCGGGGCGGATGGCCTGGAGCGCGGCGAAGGTGGGCTCTGAGCAGGAGGGGTGGACCCCTGCAAAACCAAAGGAAGCCAATTCCAGCGACTTCCGCGACTTCTCCGAGTGCGTGGAAAAAAGTGAGAGCATGGACGACCTCATCGCCTACATGTACGACAAGGCCAAGAAACGCAAGGTGGTGCCTTCTGGTGCGCACAACTCGACGAAAAAGTCCTCCTACGCCCAGGCGTCCATCCTGTTCACGGGCCGGGGAAACGAGAAGGAGTCGGTGCAGCAATTTAGAAAACTCGCGCGGGAAATCAGGGAGGGAAGGCTGAAAGGAGGAAAAAGAAAAAACCCAAGCAGAAAATTCGGTATCCATGCATATTGATTTATCTGTCTTGAAGATCACTTCTCGACCGTGGGGCCTGCTTCTTGCGCTCCGGTATACTCTCAGAATGGATTTGTCCCTTTCTCTGCCCGCTGCGGCGAGAATGAATCGAAATCGATTTCGAGAAAGCCCTGTGGGTTGATGCAGATGCAGGTTTGGTCTCGACAGCCAATCGAAGATATTCTCAAATTGAATACGCACGGCATCGCTAGGTAACCGCGATGACGATTCTTCGGACACGGAGGGCCATCCTGGGTACGAGCAGGACGAGCTGGTCCGCGACGTCAATGACGGGCGGTCGGAAGGCGCGTCGCCCATGTCCTACGCCCCCACGCCGGAGTTCACGCCCGCCAGCGAATTCGGGAGAAGTCCAATGGGTGCTGGCGAAAGAGGTGGAACAAGAGCAGCGAGTCACTACGGAGCCACCTCCTCAAGATACTCAGACGCAGGCAGCAACGCGGGAAGCATACTGGCGCTGAGTACTCAGATTTTAGATCTACTTTTTTGGATTGCGTGTCTCGATTATACCTCCGAAATCCACTGCTCCTGTCAGAAGTTAGACGCCTCTTCTGCTTTTCTGCAATAGATCAACACATTCAATAGGGATCGAAAGACCATGAATGCGTTCTTCGAATCGAACAGGTCAAATCGCGCAGGGTATCCGGCCGGTAGACACGCGCGCGCACAAGGCTGCGATCCGCCTCCAGCAGCAGGAGAACCTCATCCACCAGCGAACGGAACACTTCGTCATCGACCACCGCACCAGCTCAAGATTCGAGGAGCTGCTCGCGCATGGTATTAATCTTCTACTTCTTGAATTTGTGGCGATGAATCTGGCGTGACTTTCGCGTGGGCGTGATGATCGTTGAGATTCGAAGCCTTCGGCTTTTGAATAGATTCTTTCATAAGAAGTACAACTGAAGCTGAAGGTACGCCGCCGTCCTCCAAAGGGTCGTAAAGATGGAAATTGAAGATATTGATATCTTCGAGTTCGAAAGCCTTCTGCCCCGAAATTTGATCATCGCAGTAGCTCACCCTTGTTAGCCCCCTCGTCCCGCTGAAGCCAATCGCTAAATGGAATTCGAAATCACGCTGACTGATCAGCCAAGCACGAGCGTCTTTCGGAGCCTGTGTTGACGATCGTGCTTCCCAACCGCGCGCAGTCGCTGGTGAACCTGATCAATGGGCGCGAGTTTTTCGAGGAGCACACTTTCCGCCCGCTTACGCGGAAGGAGCGCATGGCATTTTCCGGCATGAAGTCGACGCAACGGTTCCCCAAGATCATTCACGGACGCAAGTTCAGCGTGGAGCTGGTCGACTCGCTGGCGCAGATCCGGCACTGGGGCACGGTGGCGGCCGTGTTTCTGGACGCGTCGAAGGAGCGCGACTGGTCGCTGGACGAGTGGCCGTTCGCGCGGCGCGTGCACCTGTTCGCAGCGATTCGCGGCTTCTACCTCAAGTTCCAGAACGAGCCGGTGAAATCCGACGTGTGCCAGAGTTGCGACGTCACGGGGCTCACGCTGCCCGAAAAGGCGCGGCACAAGGACGACCAGGTGGCGGGGGGCTTCTGGAAGGAACTCGAAAAGCACCTCGGCACGCGCTCGCAGATGGCGTTCTGCCAGGCGGGCGTCGGGAATCTGAAGCTCAAGGACTACGAGTCGCACGAAGAGATGCAGCGCAACGCAATCGCGGCCTTCAAGTTGAAAAACTCCACCGTCGTGGCGCATGGAAACAACCGGGACCCGGCGGCGGGGGGCGTCAGTGTCGCCGCCCCGAAGCGTATGACGCAGACCTCCCCTGCACCAAACCGCCTGTTGTCAAGAAACGCAGGCGGGGACCACGGAAACAATCCGACGGTGGTGAACCTGAACGAGATCCGGGATCCGCGCTCGGGTCGGCTGAAGGGACCGGACCACGACCTGCAGCGGCAGAAGCTGGGACTTGGGGGGCCTGGGGGATCCAACACCGCCACCGGCACCCAGCAGCCGCTCGCCATCGAGGACGGCCGCGGGACGAGGTCGGGAGGGGCTGTTGGGGGGGGCGGGGGTTCTTTCGACCCCTACGCGGTTGTGGAGGAGTTCATGTTTTCCCAGCCGGTGCATGCCCACAGTGTTGATGTGCCGGTGGTGGCGGACAACTCAGCGCTGTTCGACTACTGGACCGAAGAAAAACTACTGGATTGCAAGCTGAGGGTACTCTTGTGATTTTACGTCAAACAACAGCAGTTGTCCCATAGTATGCGTACTCATTCTGTAGCCCCAACTACATCAGCCAACACTAAAATATAGCGAATCATGCGAAATTATTCATAAAATGCAATCGGACAACTGCTAATAAAAACAGGAAGCCCAGAAGTTCCTCCAGCAGCATGTGCGGCTGCACGATTCGGTGCACCGGGGCGATTTTCACGAGGTTGTGAAACAGCAGTTTGCCTGCGAGGAGCGGTACGCGAGCTTCTCCGAGCCCTTTTACGACGACGATAAGAAGGCGGAGCAAAGGGTGCCGGTTGAGATCATCAACGACCGGACGGCGTCCGACTGCGGCGGCAAGCGAGTGAGATGGGTGGCGAACAACGTCGACACGGCGAAGTACCCAGATGGCGGCTATTTCGAAGTGTTTGACAAGCGAACGGGCAAGTCGTGGGACAAGGACAACAAGGACAACTACAAGGACAACTCCTGGGGCGGTTGGGGTGCTGACAATCAGAATTACGACAAATACAAACGCTACGACTCGTCCCGAGATGAATACAAACACTACTCCTCCGGGCGAGATGAGTACAAAAGCGGGCGAGACAGCTACGACAATTCCCGGAACAACTACGAGACGGCTGCCCGATACAGTAACTACAATCAGAGCAGTAGTTATAACGACTGGAACCGAGGAGAAAACAACTGGGGAGCAACAGGGAGCAGCCAGCCGTCGTGGGGCAACAACAAAGGCTCGTACGGAGGCGGAGGAGGGAGCGAGCAGCAGGAAAGAACTGGCGCGCGTCACAGCCAACCAACGTATCATGGAAGCCAGCCGTCCTACGACAGAAACAAAGCCTCCGGAGCTCGTGCCGTCCCCTCCGGCTCCGGAAACTGGGACCGAAAGCCATCCGGAAACTGGGACAAAAAACCAGACACGTACCGACTACTTGCACTTTTCCTTTTTTCAAAAGTCAACTGACTGTAGTGGGGGCGGTAATCATGATCTACGATCAACATATGCAGCATGACCATATGCCATGACTTTCAACATTTTTGTATCATCTTCATCGATCTTCACAGGGTTTCGGCAGCGAAAGCGGAAGCGGACAAGAAGGAGTCGCCGAAAGCGGAGCCGGAGAAAATGGACGTCGATATGGACGAGCTGTAAAAAGTTGCGGGAGAAGATCATTCCGTGGCAGAGTTCTCCACGGCTGCCGCTGCTGCCAATGTACGGCGTCAAAACAACCTTATACGACTACAAGAATCTTGTTCGTATGAAATGATTAGCGAGATGAGATGAATTTCAATTTCCGAATTTGATTTGAACGAAGTAGATCCGGGATCACTGCCATGGCGTGGTGAATCTCGACGCTAGACGAAGAAAAGTAGACAAAACCGGCGTCCTCTAAGAAAGAGTGACTGCCGGCGCGCGAAGGCTAAATGCCCGCGCAATTACGCACGAGCATAGAGGTACGGGTTGTATGAGTTGTGGGTTGTATGTACTTAGCTTTACGTAGACACTTTTTGTAGAAGCAAGTCGGGTGGCGCAGGACAAGATGAATAAATGCATTGAGTACAGACTTCGTGGACCCGAAGGAACGGAGGACATTGACCCTCCCTCCCTTCGTGTGCTTCGAATCTCAACCTGCTCTCAAGACGGGCTTAAAAAATCACGACATACCGAGATGCTGTGTCCTCCTCGGGCGAGGCTTCTAGCTGCGGATTTTCATCGATGGTAGAACACTATGCGAATGTTTTGTACTCCTATTCTATAGACTTTTTAGCAGATGAACATGAAGGGAAGAACAACGACAACCCAAAATGAATGAATACGGAAATGCATATTGCCGTTGCCCCCGCTGCTGCAACCCTTCTATACAGAGGTGTCGACGAAGTCATGGACTTGCAACTGTATACTTTCATCCAGCATCTTTGATTCTCGGTGCATCCGCCTTCTTCATACCGCGCCAGATGAGTGGGTTTCTCTGCCCATGCGCTGGCCCTGGCCAAGACCAAGGCCAAGACCATTCGTTACTGTTCTTCGAGATGCGTGCGTCAAAGATCCGAAAAAAAAAATGCACGTGTGACGAAGAAGCGGCTCCCTGATCTACTGCGAAATATTGTTCTTGTCGTCGTGCTCGTGGCCCCTACTTGCCTTCGTGCTATCCAGTTCCTCGCTATTAAACTGAAAAATGTATGAACCCGCTGAAATCGAGAACATAAATATTTTTCGAAGAAGTTGTGACTACTTCTATACTGTACGGACGAAACGAATATCCACGCTCCAGCTAGTCTTGAAGAGAAAGCGACTTAAATTTTAACACAGCTTTTCTTTCTGCGGCGTCTTCCGCTTCACCAGCACGAGCCACAGCTGTTTTAGTATCCAGTCGTTGTGGAGAACGACAACACTCGTTGTAGTAAGTAGCTGTACCTATAGTATAGCCAAAATAGGTCGTCGACGGATCCTTGATTTAAACCGGTGGTCGGTGAAAAATGGCTGAGCACGCTCGATTAATCGTGGATGAGGGCGCTCCGTTGCCGATTCGCGGCAGCACTGGTGGGACCACGACCACTTTCGCGCTGGCCGCTCAGTATCCCACGCGCGAGCGAGGCAGCCTCCTCAAACTGGTCCGCGTTGGAGTCAGCGGCTCATCTTCGAAGCGAGATTGTTCCGCGGGAGAACTACGCGTTAATCGAAATAATAAGAAACATCTTCATGTTCATAGTGATGGCCGGCGAGGAGGTAGAGGACGCGATGACTTTGAAGCGGATGTTTTCGATGCGACCGCGCCGATGATTCTGAGTCAGCTGCACACAGCAGATCCGGCCGACGATGGGGCGTCCAGCGAAGACAACTTATTTCACGCGCCGCCGTTGGTTGACGACAGCGACCCAGACCTCGTCATCGTGGACGATCCCGCACGCCCAAGGATCAAAAGGGGGACCCAGTGCCAGAAGACGTCGGCCCTCCACGTGCCCGACATGGCCGTGATGGTCGAAATTCCGGAATACGACTTGAAGCAACACGGCGAGTTCTCGGGTTTGCTTTTCAATTCGACGGGCACGGGAGCGGTTGTCGTTGCCGACTTCGCGGTAGCGGGCTTTCTCCTCGACGACGACGATGTGAAGAGTCTCTGCGAGGAAGGCGAGACAGTCGTGGTGCCAGGACGTGCTGGGACGAGGGGGCCCACTTCTTCTGGTGGCGCCGAGGCAGCCGCAGCAGGTACAGCTGTCACAGGAGGAACCGACCGATGGGACTTTCACTTGGCGTCGCCGGACCAAGCACTTGGGAGTAAGCATATCAGCGTTCATCCCGGCAGTGCTGAGCTACAGCCACGGACGAAGACGGGAAAGTGCCTTTTATCCTACACAGCAAAACTGGAAAGGCGCGTCTTGAAAGTCGCTTGGCACCCGAGGAGCGATGCGCACTTGGCGATTCTCACCGCAGATCGCGAGGGAAACACATTCTGGGAATTGCTGGATTTGTCCAAGGAGGAAAGAACGGGGAACGGTGGAAGGTACTCACTGGCTTTTAGTTACAAGTCCGCGTGTTGGAGCTCCGCTGGGCCTTTGATGACGACGTGCAAGTGGAAACGAACAACTGTACACAAACACACTTCTTCATCCGAATTCTGGATACAATACTTGTGCAATGAATTTGAAACCTAGCTATGTGTGTCTCTCTCTCACCACCAGCAGGACCTCAACACCGCCTTCGCCCTCCAGTCTGTTTGTCGAGCGCTCCGCCTCGTGGGCAAAAGCAGACCCGGTCGTCGATTTTGCCTTTCTTGGCCAGCAGCAGCAGCAGCCCTCCTCGTCTGCGTCCGGCGCTACCCAGCAGCTTTGGACGGCGACGAGCGTCGTTTTCCTGCAGCGGAGCGGGATACTCTCAAGTGCGAAGGTGGCGACGGGTAGCATGACCTTTCCGCGAAACTGCTTCTCGGAGCTGAAGCAGCGCTTCCACCAGGGAACACTCGCGCAGACGCTCACGACGTGGTCGGGGGGAGATCCTCGGGATGGCGACGAAAACAGCACGAAGCCGCCCTCGAGTACAGGGGAAGTAGTCGTGAGCGAGCCGGAAATCATTCCAGTGACGGCGAGCGGGGACGAGATGTGCCTTGTGCAATTAGCGAACGGCTCCAGAGGATCATCTTCCCGCGCCGCCCGGGCGCGTGGTGATCATCCTCGGGCAAAAGTGCCGGAAATAACCCTGGAGCTCCGGCGGCTCCGGGAAGATCCTCAACCAATTCAAGGTCCTCTGCAAGACAAGAACAAGCTAAGCAGAGCTAAGCAGTACACGCAGATTTTGGTGGTGTGCGGGAATCCGCTCCCGGTTATTGCGTTTCTGGAGCGCGAAGCGATCGAAGTCTGCACACTCACTCAAGAACAATGCTCCACGCCGATCGACGTCTTCGAAGGCCACGAGTGCTTCGAACTCAAAAGGTACAACCTATCGGTATCGGTTTATGTTTATCTAAATCTATCTTTCTATCAACATGATCAGCAGAGTCAGTTCGTTGTACTCATTGAAGCTTCGATGGTGGTGCCGCTGTGCATGTCAGTGGTTACGCTTGCCGCTGGTTTGCCGCTCAGCAATCTTCATCTCATTGCACTTCATGCAGCACCGACTGCGGCGAAAGCGAGCACGAACTTTGTGAAAGCTAAAATCAAAGCTACACGATGTACCTAGGGGATGGGAAGGGCGATTAGTACTAGGAGGACTTCCGAACCGGCTCGTCACTCACTCTGCAACACAAACAGGAAAACCTGAACCTCCCTGTAGTACTCAACATCAAACGGGAACTGCAAAAATTTCAATTTTATGTATTTTTACCTTTTTCGCCCAGGTGTCCCGGCTCTCAGACGGAGGAGAGTTTTTTGGGTGTGGGTCGGCGAACGATTTCTCGGTACCATCTTCTCTGGCTCCAGCAGATTCGGCGGGGCAAATGGCAGGAACAGATCGACAACTCCGTCGCCATGGCCGTCGTGCTGACACACTCAAGCCGCGAAGAAGCGGATGAAGATGGGCTCCAGATCACGGGTTTCTCTCCACTTATGACGTCATCCATCCCCATTCGATCAACCGCCCCCAAAGAACAGCACCAAAATCCTGAAGTCGAGGAGGCGCAACATTACGGGTTAGTTTTTTACAGCGGCCGCATCGCAGGAGCAACGGGAGCCGGCAGAGCACTGTCGTCGACGGTGCTGAAGTTGTGGTCCTTTTCGGCTGGAGACTTCGCTACCGCGGTCCGCGCGGGAACAACTACTACAAGAACAGCAAAGATGCAGCTGGACCACGACGACGACTATCGGCCGCAGCACCTTTCGAAGGGCAAGCTGGCTTTGCTTGGCACGAACTCGATTACGGGATCGCTGCTCAGAGGGCGCGAGGGGGGACGGGGCGGGGGCCTGTTCGATCTTCATGGGAGGCAGCAGGACCCTGGTTTCCATCAATACGCGGCGGATTCTCCCGGAAGCGACCGCGTCGGACAAGAAGAACTTCCTGGTGATCATTTTCGGAAATCAAATTTTTTCCAAGATGAACCAGCCCTACTCAGTGGTCCTTCGAGACCTTCTGCAGAACAGGCGGTCTCTGGACAGCTGGAGAGGCTGCTGCAACCCAACCTGCTGTACCTACCGCCCAACAAAAAGCTGTTTTCGCTGGGAGACAACAACAACCAAAACAACCAAAACAAGCAATCGGTGTATAACCAGCTCGTGCAGCAGCTGCAGATCGTTTCCAAGAACTACGTCGCGGAACTGATCAAGAAGAACCTGATCCTGAAGCAGTGGCTCGCGAACGTCGGCCACAAGATGCACCAGCACCAGCTGCAGGAGTGGGGTAAGCTCCGCGAGAAGGCGGACGAGGTGGAGAGAAATGCCGCGGAGTTGGAGGAGCTCACGACGAAACTGCGGAAGCGGCAGGCGGAACTCAAGAAGGAACTCAGCAAAATCGTCTTCGGAGAATTCGGCAGCGTTGGGGCAGGGGATCGGGATCAAGCAAATGCGAGCCCGGGAGCTGCTGCCGCAGCTGGTGCTGTGTCTTTCACGTCGACAGGAGGGCTGGTCGCGATGGTAAACGCAGAGAAAGCAAAAATGATCTTGGACTATCAACTGCCGATCCGAAGCGCCGCGGGCGGCGTCAGTGCCACGGGCGGCATCGGAAGCGACCCGATGTTGTACCAACAGCAGTGGTACTAGATGCCTTTGCCTACAGGTACAGATGAAAAAAAATCGAACATTGACCTTTCGTGCAAGGAATAGCTATCATTCGGATTGTATCAAAGTGCAAGCTACTTTGATGTGTAGTTGGTGTTCTGGATCAAGATGGGTCGTGAAGTTGTAGTGGTTCTAATGATCTACCACTGCAATCCTATATATAAAGCCCGCTATCCCCCCCCGAACATAAAGAAGAGTATTGAAGGCATTAAAGCCGAGATGCAGGAAGGCATTGAAGCCGATGCAGGGGACTTTTAACGAGACGCGGAGTGAGAGATGCGCGGAGACGTATGGTCAACTTCTCCGGGACGCGCCGGGAGCAGGAGGTAGTGCGCAAAACGGAAGGGATTTTGAGAGTTTCTTGGCGTTTTCGCGTAAAAGCAAAACGGGCTCGAAGGAGTGAAGGCGAACTGCTTTCACGTACTAAACTGTAACTTTATGTAAATCAAAATCATCGAACATGACCATGTTGTAGCTGTTCTTTTATGCAGCACGTTCGCGGCGTGCTCTCCGATTGGATGCTGGCACCACGAATAAAACCAAGACCAAGAGCCACCGCATCGGACGACAACAAGAAAAATCAACAGAAGAACGGATCGACGCCGACAGCGAGGACCATATAGAGAAAAAAATGAAGTCCTCGAGTGCTACAACGGCACAGGAACTGCTGTCGCGCGCTGCCGCACTGGAAAGCAAGGCGGAGTCTACACTGACCGAGAGCATCCAGCACACGATGATCGAAGAGCCTACACAATCGAGAATGTCGAAGGAGACCGCCGGCAGCAGCAAGAAAAAAAACGGTAGGGGGTGAGATCAGGTAGTATCTCTGCGATCAGGTAGTTTGCGATCAGGTAGTTTCTCAGATCAGGTAGTTTTGGATCAGGTAGTTGACTACGATCAGGTAGCATCAAGATCAGGTATGATCTGGTAAGGGTCCTTAGAAGGGGGGATGGATAGAAGGAGGAAGGAGGGGGTGGGAGAGGGACGGGGGAAGGGTAGGAAGAGGGGTGGCGTTAGGTAGTAGGACGGCTTCGGTGCTCCGCCTTGCTCTGCGTGCGACGCGGAGTTACGACCGCGGTCGACAGGGTGGGAATGGGATGTACCTGGTGCACCCCCTCGATGTCGAAGGAGACCTCCGGCAGCAGCAAGAAAATTAAGGTTATGTATGATAAGTGATAGAACAATAACAGGTTAAGGGCTATCAGGACTA
>RXOD01004413.1:0-22696 GCA_005223375.1 Amoebophrya sp. AT5.2
AAGCCGGCGACGCTGTGGCTGCTGCGCTCGATCATGCTCACGAGCCCCCCCAAATGGCTCAACGCGCCGAAGTATATCCCCTCGCCGCGCGTCGTCGTGCGGTCAGCCTTCAGGAAATCTGCGCGACTCAAAAGGCCGAGAAACGACCCGGCCAGCCCGTCCGCGGTGAATTCTTCCCGGCGCCTTCGCGTAGTGGGTGGCGTCGCAGTGTTCCGCCAGTCCGCGAATGCAATGAGCGACCGTCTCACGCCTTGGAGGCCCCGCACCAAGGGCGAAGTGTGCGAAAACGCTGCGAGTCGAAATCATGGGAAGAAACCCGCACGGAAGTGGTCCGCGTGATGTCGCCCACCTTCGACGCCTCCGCCGAGACTTTCCCGCCGCGGATTTCGTCTGGCGCTCGTCTCCCTCGCAGGCCGGAAGTTGGATCGCGTGGCGCTCCAGCAACAGCTGGCGCAACTTCTGCGCCACCAGGTCCGGGCTGCGCTTGAGCAGCTTGATCCACGTGGACCATTCCACGCGCCCGAAGCTCGGGCGAGATTTCCGCAGCGGACTACTTGGGCGCGTACGTTTTCGCAGCTCTCGCGACACCTGCAGCGCGCGCCTGTTAAGAAAACAGACAGCGGCTGTCTCGTTCCACGCTCTCGGCGCGCTGTTCGGTCGCGTTGTGCAAGTAGGTCCCTTCGGGTTTGAGGGGCGCGCTGTTCTTCTCGCAGCCGTACACGCAGAACGCCGGCCGCGCCTCGTTTGTCGACTCTGACCCGCCGCGCCGGCTTTCTCGTCCACCGCCATGAAAGTGGTCGGCAGCGGCGCCGAAGTTTCGACTTCGCTTACTGCGTCGCCGTTCGCTATCGTCGCCGGGACCCGTGGCGGCGCATCAACCGCGGAGCTGCTATCTCGCTGCTCCTTTTCTTGTCCGCCCCGATATTTGCCCCCTCCTCGCGGCGTATGTTGATACAGCTGCCGGCAGACATTGCCCGCAATGCGGACGAGGCGGGAGCGCTCAACTCGGCCGAGAGGACTCGACAGCAAGGACAAGGAGGATCGCGTCGCGTAGTATTGTTCGCTTCTCGTCGTCGTCCAGGGCGTCGCGAAGGTAGTCCGTGGCCTAGCGACGCCGCGCTACACTTGACACAGCCGCGGCCAACTGGTCTCGATGTAGTTGCAGCGGGAGTCGTTGGCATTACAGGGGACAAGCCGGCGCCAGGGCCTAGATCTATCAGCGAGCGCTGGGTCGATGTAGAACCGCACGGAAAGACCATCGAGGTACCTGATGAAGCCCTCCGCTTTGGTGTGTTTATTTTTGTGCTGAGATGCTGCCTCGAAGTAGCTCAGAAGTAAACAAGTAAACACAGGACTGCAGGCGGCACCTTTGGGAACGCCGATCGTTTGCAGGTCCGGCACCCACTCCCGGGCAGGTCCGGCACCCGCTGCCTGCAGTCCCTCCAGCACGCACCGACTTCCCTCCCATCCGTTCCGATTGCGCCGGGTTTTCTTTGGTTGCTTGGTGTTTTCTTCTGCCCGCGGTAGCGTTCTGCGTGCAGATTTTCGCTATCCGACACTCGTGCAGCAATTCCCGATGGGAGCGAGAGTTCCTTTCCGGCTGCAGAAGTGCCAGGCGGGCCACAGCTCGCTGGCTCCGCGCGGCAGGACGCAAAGCCCCTGGGGGTCTGGGTGGTAAAAACATTTGTAGAGGTTTGCGAGGTCTTTGCGCCTCGTTGCCTTGCATTCGCTACCTGTGTCCTCGATGGACTTGAGGCAGCTTCGCGGTCGCGAGAGCGCCGCGCCGATCTCTGCGTCCTTTGCAGACTGGACACCGGAGCGCGCTGCGGTCAGCCCGTGCAGCAGCTCCAACCTCGTAAAGCCTTGCAAGTCCTTTACCTGGAGCAACACAAAGGATGGCGATCCCCTCCGTTGCCCCACCGGCCGGGCAAAAGGTAGCACAGGCCACAGGATCTTCGGGGCCGCGGTCTTCTTCTTCGGGGTGGCGGTCATCTTCTTCGGGGTGGCGGTCATCTTCGTGCTCTTCGGGTGAACTGGTCGCCCACCGCCGCGAGGAAGGCCCCCCACTGGCAGCAGGGGAAAGCCTCGCAGGCATTCGGCTCGCCCCCTTCGTGAAAGTTCGGAGCTTTCGGGCTGAGGCCGTAGCTGCCTGCAAAGTAAGCATCAGAATCCATGAGCGCCCCCCGCCGTATAAACGCACAGGCGGCGGCCCTTTCGTCGTCGGTCGCCGCGGTCTGCGTGTTCTTCGCGATCGCGTCGGTGCGGGCGGTCGGGTTGGTCAATTTGCTGCCAGCTGCGGCACATGCGTGCGAGTGCGCACAGCAAACTTGCGCGCTCTTGTGCGATAAAGCTTGGGGCGCGAGCTTGCGCTGAGTGGCGAAGGAAAGAACGCTGCCGCACCGCGGCGAGGAGTCGGCGCCTCGCGATGGGGCGAGCAACTGCCTCCAGACTTACGCGCCGCCCCCGCCATTTCCTTTTCCCCCCTCCCCGAGGGGTTCCCCCTCTTCCACATTTCCGCCGCCACTGATCTCCGCGATTTTTTTCGCTTGTTCCAGGTCGGTGAACCCGATGGAATTCCACCGGCATGCGGTGGCACCTCTCCGCAGACCTCGCCCGCGCTTCCTTATTTCGTTCCCAGTGTTCTCGCCGATGCGAATGGAATGGGGCAAAATTCGCGGCATTCTATCGACGGCGTGGATGCTCGACGCCGGTGAGGTCAGTCATCTTGTCGAGGAGCCGTCTGAGATGGGTCGGCGTTGAATGGAGCCTGGCGAAGTTGGGCCAAGGCGTTGCGCGGTTTGGCGGTGTCCGCCGCGGAGTTTCTCGCTCTCCTCCTTGGTTGCTACGGCGAGGGCGCGGAAGCTCGCCGCGCAGTCGCGGACGCACTGCAGCCATCCACCGCGGTCGGTCCAGCTTAGCCCGGTCGATGTTTTCCCGGGTTTTCCTCTCCCGAGGCGCCGCGGTGTCGCTCGCTTGGCGTCGCGCTGCGGTGTACTCTGTCACAGTGATGGCGTCCGGCACGTGCGCCATCGCTAAGAGAAGCAGACAGATACAAACTCAAGCACGTCCCTGGCCCCATGTCTCCTCCCGGAGAGGTGCCGCCTGCTGCCGTCGGGCAAGTGACGGAGCGCGAACGCGATCGCGGGCCCAGTCAGCTGGCCGCCGCCGATCTGCCGAATTTTGTGCGCGGCGACCTTGGTTCCGATGTCGTCCTCAGTATGCGCCCCGCAGTCTGCGCAGATTGGGCTGATGAAGCTGCACGATTCGCAGACCAGTCAGGGTCTCGAGCTTGGGACGGCCTTGATGGCGTTTGTCGACTTGTTTGCCGAAACACGACGCGCAGGCCCTTGCGGTCGTCGCCGTTGCCTTTGCTACTGCTCTACTCCTCTCCTCCTTCTCTCGCTCAAAATCATCCCCCAGCGCCTTGCAATCGCATTGCGCTGGCGTCGCTTTGTTGTTGGCCTCTACCTGTTCACTCTCCAGATCCAGCGCCTCCGTGGTTGGCGCCGTGCTCGCGGTCACCGCGTCCGGCTTTTCTTCTTCAAGGTGTCCGCCTCTCCTTTCAAGTCCGCGCCGGCCTTCACTAGCAGCCCCTTGCTTGCTAGTGCTACTGTCGTTCCCCCCGCGAACCGGAGCCGGAGCCGCAGGCAGCCATCCAAAATCTCACGAGCCGGGTGCTTTTGGTCGAGATCTCTAAAACTTGAAGACGAAAAGCGCGCGAAGAATTACATCGGTCCGGCAGTGTCTGGGCATTGCTGTAGCGCTTCGCGCGCCTGGATGTCCAGGCTCGTGGCCTGGCCCTTGCCAGGCTTCTGCTCTGCTCGTGGTCTCTTGGCCTTCTCGCTTGCTCTCAAAGCTGCAGCACAATCACAAGACCGAAAGCGACAAAATTCAGAGTATAGCATAGCACTAGTAATCAATGAGGCTAACTGGTTGCGCTCCTCGCAAGTGCGGCCGATTTGATTGCTTGCCTTCAGTCCCTAGACCAATACCCTTGCGGCTGTCTCTGTTCATTATCCCCGGCTACATATGAAACGATCTAGGCAGACGCAGAAGTAGAAGAGGCAGCGCACGTGACTGTCGCAGAGTGAGACGCACGAGACAACCGGTAAAAAAACACTAATAAATACAAAACAACGCACACGCAGGTCGACGAAGAAGACGCCGCGCCGGTTTTCTTCCTCCAGTTGCTTGAGACGTGTGGCCCTAATCGGCCACAGAAAGTCCACGACACGCACCTGGTGGACGGCTCCATGGCGAAGCTTCGAAGTGCGCTCGGGAGGGACGAGGATGCAAATGTGCCGCCCCACGAGATCTTCTCGTTTCTCACCCCGTCGTGGTACTTATCAATATTGCGAATACATAAGAAGTGACAGTGTCCCTTTCTTTGTCTACGATCGAATGACAGTTCTCCAAGAACAGACGAAGTTGGGAGCGACGCGCTCGTACTCTTTCTACCTTGATCACACAGCTCCGGCAAAATGGTGGTGCTGGGCGGCTGCGCGCTATTGAACTGCTACACCATATCGGAGCAGAAGGGCAAGCTGCAGCTCGAACTGGAATACATGCTGGGATGTATTTTTTACTTATGCTTTTTCCATCCGTGAGGACGGTTTGGTAAACCTACAACGATGCCGATGCTGTTGCTGACCGTGAGTGTGACCATTGCTACGCACTTCAATACCAATTCGTGCGTCAATATTGTTGATCGCCGCGCACTCCACTCACGATAATTCGTTGATCGGCCGTTGATCGAAATCGAATTGCAGGTAAATACCTCGACATCGAGATGCGGAATTTGCGTTCCTGCATTTGCCTCCGCCGTTCGATTCCCACTACGCGCGACAAGAAGGCCATCGGCGACTTTGTGATCGTCGGGGCGAGTGACGGCACGCTGTACGGGTTTCCCTTTACCTATGTGATCGACCGCAAGTCCGGCTCTGGCAAGTTTCACTTTGACGACGAAAACGCTGGCCGGTTCGACGTGGACGTGGACGGCGAGCAGAGGGAGCCATCGGCTTCGACGGAGGAGTCCGTGGAGCTGCTGTTTCCGATCCAGAAGAACTACTTCACCGCGCTGGAGAACAAGTTCGTGAGCATACGTAGGACGAAGGCGTTTTCGTGGGTGATGGGCGAAAAGGACGGGATCTTCGGGTGGCACCCGCAGGAGTTCACCCTGAGCGGCCTCCCGGCGGACTTCTCGTGCGCTGTGAGCTCCCGCGTGCACCCTTCGATGTCGCTCTTCGTGAAGAAGGAGGAAGCTGCCGTTGGTGAAAAGGGAGGGGCAGCGAATAAACCGGGATTCAAAATCATCCGATGGAACCGGAACCAGAACACGAAGCTGACGTAAAAAAAGTTGTGAAGCGGCGCGTCGGTCGGCACAGCCGATTAGCCAGCTGCTTCATTTACTCAGACTGATTCCTTGAAGTCGCATATGCTGAAAGCGTGACTTGCTGCCGACTGCGCGCTTTTGCGCACAAACAGTGCGGCGGGACGGAAGCGCCGGAAAAAGTTGGCGAGCAGGACCACGAAAAAGCTCGGAAAGTTGCTGCTGGAGGCAGCACTCAGCATTCATTAGACTTCTAGTCGCGCAAAATCTAGATCTAGATGTAGACCTAATTCGACTTCCCGAACCCGGTAAAATTGTATGACTGAAACCAATCCAATCGAAGTATAAAGCTGAATCTGAACAACGCCCACATGCAGGAGCGCCGTGGATGCGCCCGCCCGGCGCGCAGGCGCAGTTCTGTTGACAAAGAGCTTGGCTCAGGGAAATCGTACTCACGCAAAATTTGGAAGCCGCTTGCAATTGTACGTGTAGGCGCGCGAGCATCCTCAGCACTATCACAGGACATTCATCTTTCTCCTCCTGCTCGCTGGCGGTGTGGGTCCATGAGCATGATGCGCTTTGGTCATGGATCGCTGGCCACAGTGGAAGAAACACAGGGGATTGTGGCGCAAGAACGTGTACACGTGCAGCCTGCATACATTTGGAGAAACACATTTGCCGATTGGCTCATGACAAGATGTTCAACTATGTGTCTTTTTCGCAAGAAGCTGTCTTCGCTGAGGATTCGGTTTCGTATTGATTGAATCGCGCATCACTCGATGCTGGTGTGATGTGACCACGTGTAGCCCTGTTAATGTCAATGTCGGTTTTGGAGTGGATCGTCGTGCAAGGCAGGACGAAGAGCCGTCGTATTGCTGAAGCACAAAAATCGGTCCTCAAAACGCTTCCGTGAGTCTGTCTGTACCCGTGACGTAGACGCAACGTGGTGGAGCTGCTTCCGTCTGTCGTCTACAGCTTCCGTGAATTACATCTTAAACCCAATTCCTTAAGTTAGTACTCACATAAACAAGTATTTCATATATCTCTCCAATTTGTTTTGCAGGGGCGCCCCGAAGTTGTATGAGGTGGCTGGCATCGTATTGATGTGAGAACTTCTGCAAACCGCACAAGGGACCCATGGCGCAGAAAGTTTCTGCGCTACGATTTCTTTGATACTCATCGCAGTTTTTGACCCTATTCATTAGCCAGCCGGTTTTTCAATACAAAGTCAAGAATACGTCAGTCTATTCTATTGTTTGATACACTAGTGGAATAACAAAAAGCACACGTCGTCACGGCAACAAGCATAGCTTCTAGCCGCACGTTTCAACAACTTCGCAGTATACGAATTTTTTTATCTTCGCGGAGGGAGACCCTGGGAACACCCGCCCTACCGACCAGCAATACCAGCACCGCAGTACCCGCATCTCAAAAACCAGCTGGTATCGTCCGCAGCTACACTCACCCCACACCCACCCCCGAACTTCTTTACAACCACAACAAGAATTATGGTGCTTCCTAAGGCCAAGGTGCGGGCGGGCGTGGGTCCCCAGCTCGAGAAGCTCGCGCGAGCCCACAACGAGGTCCAGGCCGCGAAGGACGCTTATTTCGCGAGGCGAGAGGCCGAGCGCGAGGAGAAGAAGATCCAGACGCCCGACTACGAGCTCTCCGACGAGAAACAGGACGCGCTTGGAAAGTGCTTCGAGTTGTGGTGCGACCCGGGGCATCATGAACTCACCCGAAAGGCCTGCATGAAGCTGTTCCGCGACGCGGGGATTTGCGGGCAGGATAAAACGCAGGTGCCGCCGCACAGGATTGATTTACTGTTCGAGAAGCACAAAATGCCGAAGGTGCGGAAGATATGCTTCACGGAATTCGTGTACATGCTGCTGGAAATAAGTGCGCTCGTGGACGTGGAGGTAGAAACGCTGGTGGCCCACATTTTGGAACAGGTGGGGGACGGACCGGACTTCCACAACGTGAGCATACAGCCAGGACTCGCGAGAAGCACGCCGGATGGAGGTAGAGTTTTTTTGATACAACTTGCTGTTTTCGGCGACGGCCAGGTGGTGTAAGTCATCAAGCGAAAATCGGAACGAATGAGTCTCAAGTCCATCAATGATCAATGCTGATAAATAAATTACAGACCTGACCGGCCCCGAGAAGTTTTTTTACGACAAGGGAACGTTCACCGGGTCGCACACCAAGGGCGGGCCGCGCGCCATCGACAGCACGGACGGATACAACCACGGACTACACGCGCTCGTGCACCGCGAGCACATACAAAACGACCACGTGCAGCGCACCAAGGCCCAGGAGGCGTTCCAGCCGCCGACGCGGACGTCCAAAAGTGGCGCTGGGATCACGAGGAGCATGCCGGTCTCGCGGTCGGGAGGCGGGAAAAACCGAGCTCCCGTGCGAGGGCCGGAGCGGTTCGCAGATCCAGAAACCTTCACCGGCACGCACAAGAGCGGAGGGCCAAAAGCAGTAGAGCCAAAATCCCTCTCCTTCAGACCAGCACCAAGGAACGAAGTGAAGCCCCCAGAAGTGAAGAGAGGTAGCTCTAAATAATGCGTACTTTTAATAGAAGTTCAAGTGCGACAGCGACAAGTCTTGACGACGTCCCTTTGCTGGTTGCGTACTTTGGCACTGGAAGCTTCGAAGAGCTTTGTAATTCGTCTTGCTTTATGACCACTTGGTTCTTCCGGCGATGAAGTTACGTTTCTCGATGATCCTCCATCTCCCAAATATTCTCGTTCAACAGCCACGAACGCGAAGAAGGGACCGGAGCGGTTTTTCTATGACAAGACCACCTTTACTGGCGCGCACAAGCAAGGAGGGCCAGACGCGACCTATCGCACCGCCGGGGGGTACCATGATTTTAGCAAGCTGATCGACCGAGGGCACGTTCAAGACGACCACCACAATCGGAGGAAGAATGTCAGCGTCAACGGGAGCGGCGAGACCGATTTTTCGGTGGACGAAGGAGCTGCTGACGTCAGCGGGAGGCCACGATCGCGAGCAAGTACGGGGTCGGTTGCGGGGCTTGCATGATCATGTTCATCTTGGGGGCGGTTTAGCGATTTAGGTAGGGGAGCGCTGCGGAATTTGGTTTGATAATTTTTAGGCGGTCGCGACGGGGAGGGGTTTTATAATCCTCATCGCATGCTGGTGGAGGAAGAAGAGGTGGACGCGAACTACGATGACGTCGCGTGGGCGCAATTTGCGAATCGCTCACAGGAGTTTTTGTTTTCAACGCGACCTACTTTGAATCGAGAAAAGTATCACCCTGAATGTGGTTTGCCCTCCCTGTGATCGTGGAGCGCTTTTTCCCTCCTTCTGATCGTGTATGATAGGTGGTGGCAGTGTGTTGCAGGTTGTAGAGGAGGAGCAACTCTCATGTACAATAGTGGCAAAGATGAAGACTAATGTGGCAGCCAAAAGCCAACTTTCGGCATCCCTCTCTTTTCTTTGTTCCACGTCGATTTACAATAAGACGATTTTGTCCTAGTGGACGAATCTCCAACGAATGTGCACTTAAGTGTAATACATAGGGTCCCCGATGTTGAAGTTAAACAGCAAACGTACGCGAATGATGGATAATGGCCAGAAAGTGTCCAAGTGGCAGTCAAAAGTTGCGCAAAATAACCACCGGCAAAATAACCACCGGGGATTGGTGGCTTTGTTTTCTATACACGGTTTTCGTAGCGTTTGGTGGTAAATCGAAGTGCACGTGTGGAACCACGAAATCTTCGGTGGCAGTACGTTAACCAGGATAAGGCTGTTGTGGCGCTGCTTACGCATACTATCGTATGAGAAAATTCGGTCGTGCACCTGCTAGTTCACCAGAGGCTCGGGCTCGGCGTCGGTGCTTTTACACCACCATTTCCTTCTTCGGTTACTAACGTTTTGCTGCGTTCTTTCCCCAAAAATGATTTTTGAAAAATCGGTACGTAAATTTATCGTGAATTTCTTCAAACGCCTTGGCCTCGTGTCGCCAATGTCCCAATCGTGCTGCTCCCGACCGTTACTTTGTGTGCACCATCCAGGACTGCCCTCCGGGGCTTCCCAATAAACCTTTGCTAGAGCAGTTGTGCACGCAACTACCCCTGCGTGGCGATAACGAGCTACAAGAACACTTTATCGAGGCGGAAAAACTTTCGAGATAATGTCCATGTTAGGCCGCGCGCAGAAGAGTCCCGGCCTGCTGCCGAACCCGGCCCCTGCGCCGCAGCAACCCGGTGAGACCAAAACTGTAGAGATGCCGGGGTTGAAGGACCAGCTCAACCCCCTCCAGAGGTTCCAGGCATACAACCCTCACGGTGACGCATCCGACGACATCGCTGGCGCGAGTATTCAGCAACGCGTGGACAACACGGCGCAGCGAGTGAAGGTCATGGACCAGCACACAGTGGTCTCCCTGCCGCAGGGAAAAGTGCTTGCCTCGACCGACCCGGCGGCGACGAAAGCGCACCTGCATCGGTACAACGAAAACTACGGAGCGGGACAAACAGCACAAAAGCAGAATCCAACCGCCCAATACGGCGGGCTCGCTGCTGGAGGCGGAGCGCCACCGAGAGAGATGACTCCAGAGGAGCTCGGTGCGCGGGCCGCAAATTGGAACAGCGACGTGCGAGGAGCCGCGCTGCTGGACCAACAAAAGGCCTCAACGACTAGTACCGGGGGGACTGAGGCCGTGCAGAAGCCGAGGTACGGGTTGACGCGTGACGCTGTGCAGAGCGGATACTACCGGGCGGCCCAAGGAGCGAAGAAAGCCGCACAGCCCGCCGGGCAGCAGGTGGTGGGCCGCGTGAGTGTCGGGACGGGCGGTGCCGTGAACTCGTCTGCCGGGGGTTTGGGGTTGCCGCCAAGTAGCGGTGCTTTCCCGGCCGGTAGAACCAGTTCCGACACGCTGTTCGGGGACAACTTCGGAAGCGCGAGCGGTCAGCGGAAGTCGGGCGTTCTGGTGAAGGACGGAAAAGCGCGTAAATCCCGGGCAACCGGTGCGTCGCAGAATGTCGCGTTTGCGGAAAATGGCGGCGGGAAGAAACTGCTCTCGCACGAAACCTCGAACGCTCCCGGTTTGTACGACAAAATGATGGGCACGAAGAAAACGCGCACGCAGTCCGAAGTGGAGAGCTCGAAGATGCTGGCCTTTCCGTCGCTCAAGCACAGCGTCACGGCGGCGATGCAGATGCAGGCGGCGAATCCCCCGCCGACGTGGACGGACGCGGATGCCGCGGAACGGAATCGGAAGGTAGCCGAAGAAGTAGCAAAAACGAATACGCAGTCCCCGGGGTCGTCGGTGCAAGCGATGCTGAACCAAGGACGGGGCACGGGGGCTAGCACCTCCGGCGGCGGAGGTCGCCCGTCCGGCGCCGAGGCTCGCTCGCAAGAGGAAATCGTTTTGACCGCGCAGCAGGAAGCTGCGGGGGCCGGTGGGAACCACAAGGGAGCGCATTTTCCGACGGAGGAAGAGTACGCCGAGCAGCGAGACGAGGTTGCCGCGGCGGTGCGGGCGAGGTTGTATGCGCAGACGGATGCGCCGTTTTCCGCTAGTATGCAGCGGGGCGGCGCCCCCGTCCGCGGGCGGGCCGGGGAAGGCAGTGCTTCCTACGGGGATGATGCGGACGAGTTGGGTCAAGGAGCTGCGCGTGCGGGGAGCAGAAAGAGTGTGGTCAAAAAAGGCGGAGTAACTTTGGCGTCGGAATACGCGAACGACAAGGGTCCTGCCCCAGTAGACCTGGACACGATCCCCGACATGCCGGGCGACCATGGCGACACCGAATTCGACAAAAAATACGGCCACCGGAAGCGCAAGTCCGCCGCCTCCCTGGAGCACGACGCCGGCGCGCCCAACCAGTACGACTTCACGGCTCCCGTCCGCTCTCCCAGTTCGTTTCTCCCCACCGGGGAGGACACGAAGACGCCGGAGCAGCAGGGCTTGGTCGAGCCGCGGTACGGGATCGAGGGCAACGTGTTGAACCGGGCCCACGTGGAGATGGTGGAGGAGTTTCTCGGGCGCGTCCCGTCGTATTTTAAGGTGAAGCAGAACGTCGTGTACACCAATGTGCAGAAGTTGGCGGCGGCCAGGTACGCCCAGCGCGCAAACCTGTCGCGCGCGGAGAACGACTTCCTGGACCAACTCGAGGACCTGAACGCGACGCTGGACGGGATGAAGGCGGAGCTGGAGGCGGAGAAAAAAGCGGTGCTCGACTCGCACGCGAAGCAGATGGGGGGTATCGACCGCGAGGGGAAGGCGATGCGGGACCAGCTCGACATGATCCACCGGGTGAACGAACTGACCATGGGGGACGCGGCCGCGAGGAACTCCGTTCTGGAAACCATGCTGAGAAAGAAGGCGGCGGAAAGAGTGGAGCGCGAAAAAGTGATGGAGGTCGTGAACAAGCAGCTCGCAGCGGAAACCGGGGCGGCCCCTGCAAGGCCGTACAAGGACGCCTACAATCGGGACACAGCGGAAATCGGGGCGGTGGAAAAGAAGGCGGTGAAAAATAACAAGCCTTCGGTGGAGGTGGTGGTGGGAGCAGGAGGTGGTGAAAAAGATAAAGCAAGTGCGCCGGCCTCGTCCAAGGAAAAGGACCGCCGGAAGTCTCGGAAGCAGGAGATCATCGAAAAGACGGGGAAGTCGCGGCTCTCGTCGATCGGGGATTCTACGACACGGCCGTCGTCGTTGCTGGACGGCCAGCTCGTCGCCGTTCCCGCCAGCGCGGAGGCTCCTGCCGGCGCTGACGAAGAGGAAGATGGGCTGGCCAGTTTGCTGAAGTCGAAAGCCGGCAAAAAGGGGCTGAAACCGAAGGCGGAGGGCGAGGCCTACTACCAGGCGGGGCAGTTTGACCACGGACGGGACGGGGACTGGGGGGGTGAGTATTCCAATTGGCAGGGGGACCAGGACGCGAACTGGGAGGACGAAGACGAGGGCTGGGGCAAGTACGACTGGGACCGGTCCAAGGAACAGGCCTGTTCCCAACACCACGGGCCCGCTGGACAGCGGCCGGGCGCGGGGTCCGGCCACGCCCAGTACGCGCACAAGGAGCCGCTCTGGGTGGGCAAAAACAACGTGAACCAGTACGGGGGCGCCGCCGTCGGCTACAACGCACGCATGCAGGGCCAACGGTTCTCCGAGGACGAGATGAACCATTCCTACTACACGCAGGGCAAGGGCAAGGCCTGGGGCGCGGACGGGCTGCACCCGGCCGTGGCGGCGGCGCAAAGGCGCTACAACAGAGGCGCGGACATCGACCTGTCGGTGAAGACGACAAACCACACGTCGAATCTCGAATCCGACCAAAAAGAAAAGTTCGGACCCAGAGGGAGAAGATGAAGAGCAGGAGCGTACGGAACACAAACACGGTAGAGGTCACTTCTACTAGACCGAAAGCGAAACACAAACAGCTGTCGCGGAGGGAGTACTTACGAACAACTGCTATACTTTGTCTTGATCACATTCATACGGCACAAGGAATCATTGACTGATGACGTTGTTATTTGCTCTAAACCGTAATTTTGATTTTCGTGAAGCAGAACTTACAACCATACACCTACATATACATTCGTGACTCACTTTGCAGACATGCTTTTTTCAAGCACGTGATGATCCCCCGGGCGCAAGAAGCCGAACTAGCGATCTCGGGCTCAATGCTCGGCTACCATAGAAATGAAGACAAGAGCATCTACTTCTCCGATGCTGATTTGCGCTATCTTAATGTGGACAAAGAGAGAAAAAGAGTTTTTGGTTTTGCCCATGTAGGACGACCTGTTTGGTGTGTTCTCTCGTGCACAGTTGTTGCCGAGGCGCCTCATTCGTTTGGCGCCTCATTCGTTTTCTCCGTGGTGCTGGGATCTGGGCCCTTTGTGCCATGATGAACGAGCCGAATTCTGGACGGCGTTCGTTGGTTTTTTGTCTTGATGATCTTTGTCGCTCTTGCTTTATTTTCGTGAGGCTTTGCTGTTATTTAAGAGCCGATCTTTACGTGCATGTGCAAAAAGGCTCGCGAAGGAGCTCTGCTGTAATACTGACAAATCGATGTCCGGACCCTCGATTTTGCGCTTGGTCCGTTATTCGTTTTCAAGTTTTTCATAGGTCAGTTTTTCATAGCCTCGTCGTCTTCCACCTGCGCGCGCCTTCTTCAGTCAGTCACGTTCACGAGTTCGTCGCGCCCCGGAGCCGCCGATGGGTAAGCTTGCGTGTGACATCGTGTTGATTTCCCTCGCCGTCTCCGTGGTCCTCTCTCTTCTGTCTATTTTCCTTCCATGGGGCGGCGTGGAGAGCATCAACGCCGGGGGTGTGCTGAAGGCCAGGTACTTCCTTCTGCACATCGTCGTTGAACTCGACCCGAAGCAAGCCTTACTCGACCCAAGCGCCTACGAGCGGCTGATTGGGAAGGGCCGCCCCGTCACGTGTCCGTGGAACAGTGTCGCGGCGAACTGCTACAAGTTCTACACGTGGGATGCCTACCTTTCCGCGGGCGCCTGGGAGCCGCTGGAGCACCTCTTCTCCGCGAACGGACCCACCTCGGGCGCAGCAAACATGGCCGCAGCCTTCTACGGTACTTGAGTATAGTATTTATAGGGGAACAACTACAACTCGTCCAAACATGTACATGTTGGATGAAGTTGTGATACTAAAAAACATCATGTATGAAGATGTCTGGTAGCCCGTTTATTTCCGTTTCAATCTTCGCAACACGGAAACAAAGAAATGCATCCCCCAACACAGGTGGCATTGCTTGCCTGCTCCTTCTGCTGGTGATGATTGTGTTGCTTCTGTTTTCCGGCTGCCATTTGTTTCAGTACTGCTATTCGCTGAAGGTCGAGAACCGGGGAAAGCGGAAGTGGCGGCGGCTGTCCCAGATGGAGCTGTCGTTCGCGGTGATCGCGAACCTCGTTACCCTGGTTGCGTGGCAAATCACCCTGATGGTGATGACTCGAGACGTGGGTATGGCGAGCTTCATCCCGCTCGTGGCTCAGAAGGGCAACCCGATCCCGGCGGAAGGCTGGATCCTGTCGTTGTTCAACTTTCTGCTCACAACCGGGATCCTGCTTACGTACAAAACGTGGCGCTCGCCGTCCGCGGAGGCGGCGCAGACGGCACTCAAATTCGGGCGGGACGTGGGAACCAGTGGCAAATCCTCCAAAAGAGGCGCTGCGGAAGATGCGGAGCGGGGCGGAGGCGGGGGATCGTCGGCAAAGAAAGGATATGGTCCGCGTTCCTGCCTGTGCGTCTCTATCTGCGATTCCCATTCCTGTGTGTTTGTTTCTTCGTCGCAGTGTTACTCGATACATTCTTACTACAAGGAGCACGAGCAGGTCGAAATTTATTGAGATTGCAGTGCTGTACAGTGCAAGCGCTTGCACGCTCACACAATTACAGACCCCTTCGCGGATTCGACGGATGGCGAATATGACGATGACGACAAGTCTTTCATGTCGGACTCAAGTTCGGGCACCGCTTCGGACTCCTACGGATCGGACAATGAGCATCGCCAGGAGTCCCGAAAGGTATTCACAAATTGCATTGGCTAGCTCCTTGTAGTTACTCAGAGTATAAAGAAAAACAACGAAATCGAAAACGACCAGCTTGCGGGCGGAGCTCCCGGCGGACCTCCTCCTTACGGATATGGCTACGGAGCAGAAAAATCGATTCCAGTGCAGCAGCAGTCGCGGGGGTGGGGCCCACTTCGCACAAGTACTGGAAAGACAGATGGGAATGTGATGAATAGTTCTTCTCGACCACTTCCACAACATGCGGCTGGCAGCGGCAGCACGATGAACCGCTCTCCAGCACTTCCTGCTCGCGGGGGGCATCAATTGTTGCAACCTTTCCCGGCGCACGTAGCGCCGCCGCCCGCGACGAACAGCGCCCAGCAGCGCCCACGCATGTTGAATCTGCTCCCCACCAACACTCATAGCAGCGCGACGGCGACGAGGAGTCACGCGACGGCGAAGTGCCAGCCGCTGCCTTGCGTCCCACCGCCCGTGACTTGGAGTCCGCGGCCCAACGGAGCGGGCTCGCGACTGCCGCGGGACCCTTCCGCTGGACGTCTTTCTGGCGGCGCTTACCGCGCCCAAGGGTTCGACGTCAACCGGAACGGCTCGTGTTACGATGTCAAAACGCGGCTGTTCGGAGCAGAAAAGCGCGCAGGATCACGTGGTAGAGGGTCGGGGAATTTCGACAGCTCCTCCTCCGACGGGCGGACGTCCTGGTCCGATGAGGACGATTTGTCGACAACGTCGGAGTTGCACGGCTCTCCTGCTCGTGGAAATCAAAATCATGGCCGCGCTGGTCCGCGAGCTCGCGCAGGCGGGATTGATGGGCCTTCTCGTGGACGATCACGATCCCGAGGGCGCACCGCTGCGATGGCGCCTAGGACCGGGCGAGGAGGAGCCAAAGCCAACATTGGATGGGGAGCAGGGGGTGCTGGAACAAATCAGCAGCGAGTGCCTACTACAAAGGCGCGCGCGAACACGTCTCGGTCGCCGTCGAATCGCTGGAGTCGGACTACGTTGTCGTCGCCGTTCTGCAGTTCGGGTTCCGATCCGGTGGGAGTGGGCGGCGGCAACCAACGGATGGCGGGGGTGGTGGCCGCAGGAGGGGCGGGGGCGGCCGCGTCCTCGGGCAGAGCATTGTGGACGAGGACGTAAAACAGTACTGGAAGTTTTTACTTTTCGTGGTCGTCTTGGTCCTGCTGCTGCTGCTGCTGACAAAGGCGATGCGGAGGGCGCGGTCGGTCTGCTCGGCCGTGGACGCAACGCTTTTCGATCCCCTGTAAGTCCACAGAAGTATACTTACAAGTAGTACTAGTATACGACATTGATTCACGAAGATCGAAGACGAAACTGAATACGAAAAAGGTTCGTTTGCGTTTTGAAGATTTTGTAGCTCGTGCGTCGTTCTGGCACATGGACGAAAATCTGGAGGTGTCTATCGACATAGAATGTGCAGGCCTCACGAGGCTTTCACTTCTGGACTCGCAGGATGAGGTAGTCGATCTGTAATACGGTTGTCTTTTCTGGGTTTGGTCGCTGAGACCGGAGGAAGAAGCCCCTTGCCAAAAATACTCGAGAATAAAGTTTTGAAAGAGGACGCATATAGTTAGCTGCAAAAATGACGATTCGAGCTCCAGGAAATCTGCCCATAGTACGGTTGATAGATTGACTGGTGCGCCTTCGCGTAGCCACCCGCAGACCGAGGGACGCAAAAGCGTGAACGTAGATCTCGACGGGCTACCGGCGGCCGCTCGTCAAGCGGTGCGCCACCAGGAGAATCTGAATCAGAGTCAATCGCTCTTTCGCGTGTGCCTCGGGCCGAGGTTTCATTTTGAGAATACAGAAAAAGCTTACAATGAATGGCGAAAAAAATACGAAATACTTGCTAGATACGAGAGTTGTAGTACAACTTCCCACTGCTCTTCATAGTACAAAAGAAACACATTGTTTAAAACACCTCTCTGTCTCTAACTCTACCGTTATGGATGCATTCCATCCAATCCTCGCAATTTCAATTTTGTCTCACCGGACTGCACTGCGGAATTGCGAGCTGGGAATGAAGACTGACCCGAAGCAGCGGGCACAGAAGCAAATGCTCAGAAAAACTAGAACTGAAGCTGCTAAAAAAAAAATATTTCCGACTTGTTCAGCTGCGGACTGGTCCGTACCTGAAACTAAAAAACATACGTAAACTTAAGCTCAAAAAAATCTTGACGGGCAAGAGAGGTGGCTGTGGCCTCGACGAATCTCACGACCGTTTTTTGCACACGAGTGAATTTCAAGACCGGCGACAGGTGCGGGACGGGCACGAGAGCAATACATCCGTCATCCGAGCCTCTTCTAGTATGGATAGAAGATGTTGCTTTGCGGAAATTCATGTTTTGAGAAGGCGAGGGACGCGGAATAGCGAAACATTAGAAAAATGGCGAGTCCACCTCTGCGAGGGGGTGGCTCCAAGGGGCGATCCTCGCGGGCCTCGTCACTGGCTTCTCTGGACCACGTTCCCGTGGCTTCCAAAACAATCGAAATCGCTGGAACAAGTTCCAGACAGCAGGTACTACTAACTTACGATCTAGCGTACAACATACGCATTTAGATTTACATGCGCGTATGGACTCGTCGTGAGACAATCAACACTAAATTCTCTGCAGGAGAACGACGGCTCGGAAAGCTTCGGCAGCGTGGCTAACATCGGTCAGCACGAATTGCGGCAGGGGACGTTGCAAAAGGCTGGATCGGCCGTTTCGATGGAGAGCTTCATGCAAAAAGATTTGTACGAGAAGCTCGAAGAATCGTGGGGCCACGAATCAGGCGAACGGCTGAAGCAGTCCGCGTCTCTGGTAACCGGCACTGGTGCTGGTGCAGGGGGCGCTTCGGCTTCTCGACTTCCAGGGTCTGTCGCCTTTCTTCGCGGGGGCCAGTACAACTACAACTCCTCCCTGGGTGCGAGTGGCGGATCCACGGCCGCGGTGCCGCTCGTTTTGCGAGGCGCTTCCGGAAATGGGGCGGGTAACGCGGCTGAAGCGAACGCCACTTACGACGACTCTTTTTTTGACGATGACTCCGAGGCCTCGGATGAGGACAACATGGGGGATCACGCTCAGGGCCTTCAGGGTCGTCGCGCTCCACCAAACGCCGGGATGAACAACGTGAAGATCTTCGGTCAAAGCAAGCCGCAAGCTAAGGCCGATCGTCAAGAAGATGGAAATGCAAATGATAAAAACTCGAACCACTACCACAATGCCGAGGCAGAAAAGACCAAGATCCGGCGGCCGCCACAAATCTTGATCCACGCCGTGGTGGAGGACGTCCTGAAATCTCCGATGTTTCGCGAGCTACCCATGTTGGACGGCACTCGCTACGTCGGCGTGGACGAGACCGAGGCGGACAAAGTGGGGGTTTTGCTGGGATCCCCGAAAGCGCGGTCGCCGAAGCGGGACAAGCTGGCACGGCAGCGACAACAGATGAGGGATCAACTTCTCGCGGATAGTGGCACGGGATCCGGGACGGACGGGGCGGTGGGGAGACAGCACCACCTGCAATCGGTACACGAAGAGAACGCGATGCTGGGCTCCAGATCCGGTTCGAAAGTGACAAATAGAGGCGACGACCTGGAGTTCCACTCGCCGATGAAATCGAGCTACTCGTCGACCCATTTTGTGTCGCCGGCGAAGACGCCGACGCGGCTGCCGTCGCTGACGGAGATCGCGGGCAGTCCCTACAAGAAACTGTCGCCGCAAAAGGCGAGCTGGACGTCGAGCACGAGCGCACACAAATTCTCCACGCCGACCTCGCAGGACCGCGACGGTAGGATCCGGGCGGAGGAGTTTTCGAAGACGTTTCACGCGTCACCAACCGGGGAGATGAGAACGAAAAAGCAGAAATCGCTGTACAGCCCGGCGCTGTCGCCGTCGAGGCGCGGACCGGGAACCTCAATCCTGTTGCAGTCGCCGGCGTATCGCGGACTGGGGAACTTCCCGGCGCACCCGCGCGCGAACTGCCCAAGCTACTGCTCGCCGGAGCGAAAAGACGCGGTGTTGCGGGGGCTGGAGGAAAAACGCCAAGAAAGGAAAGCCGCGAGCATGGCGCGATCCTTCCAGGAAGAGGAGACACACAAAAAAGCAAAGAAAATGTCGCAATGTACTATTTCTACGACTTTGGTAAAGTGTTGAAGTGCCGAGCCCCCGCATCTCATTCTGACAGGGCTCCAGGACAACATGTCATGAAAAAGTGTTTTCTATACGTAGCAAAGGGCTTCATACCTGTATCACAAAGAACGAACCGCGGCACAGCCGTCTCGGTTTTCCAGCGCGTTCCGCGTCACGATCTTGGCGACGATCCCAGCTCCCCGCCGCCCACCGTCCCCCAGTTCCGGCGGTGTAGTAAGGACTTTCCGGCCGCCCAATTGTACGCCGATTCCGTGAATCGCGACCAGACCAACGCTCGCGGCCAGATCACGCCGTGGTTCTCGCCCGAGGGCAGGAAAACGCACAAGGATCTGTCCTTATCGTTCCTGCCGGACCGCGACTACGCCGACACAACCGCAATCAAGAACGAAACGCCGAAAAAATTCTCGCTGCTCAGTCAGCTGCGCCACGCGAAGGCGGCGAAGGGCTCGCTCTTGAATTCGACGGGCGGCGGACTGGGCAGCGAGCTCGGGGTCGTGAGCAGCACGCCCGTGTTCTCGCAGATCGAATTCTTGCTTCAGCAGCTGTGCCAAACCGGTGTGGGCGCAGCCAGTCCGGCGATCGGGTATAGGCGGAAGCAGTCCGGCTCCGGCTCCGGGTCTGTAGAGGGATCGCAGACTGCGTCTTCCACAGGCAGTTTGATGGCCGGAGTGAGTTCGTTTTTTCTGCCGAGCTCTTTGGCGGGGACCCGAGCGTACCGCAGCGGCCACATCCCTACGCTTGCCCCGCCGGCCGAGGGGCGATACATCACTCCCTTCGACAGCCTGTCCGACTACGAAAACCGGGACCCGCTCCAGAGTCCGGAGCCGAAGAAACTGGACTCCCGCCGGAGCAAGCAACGCCCCGGCAGCAAAAACAGGGCCGGTTCGTCCGCGGCACCCAACAGACCGGCGGGCCGGCGACCGGGGTCCTCGGGCGATCCGAGCAACCCGGCGGACGAGAGCGAGAGCACGCTCGCCGAATTGCACCGCACCGTGTTGCGCGAGCGAGAGCTGCTGCTGTTGAAGAAGGTGCTGGCGCTGTACGCGTTTTCCACGTCAAAAGGGTTCAGCTGCTGGGAAATGTACTGCTCGCGCTCCCTGTGGGCGCGGTTCTGCGTCGACTGTGGACTTGTGCACGAGCATGTGGCGCCTTACCACTGGGTGCTCCAGGTCTTCGACCAGTACGCGTCGCCCTGCCGCCAGTGGACGTTGCACCTGGAAACCACGAGCCTGAAGCAGATAGAGGACAGCTACGCGGCGAAAAATACTGTTGGGAGGAGGAGAAAGGAAGAAGCGTCGGGAGACGAAGAGGGCTCGGAAGATGAGGATTCGACGAGCCGCGCAGTGGAGCAGGGTGCGGGAAAGAGCAAGAAGAAGGGAGCGGCTGCCTTGGCTGCGAAGCTGAAGATGCGGGGGCGGGCAGGATCGAAGGAAAGCCTGCGCTTGGAGAGCATGTCGCCAGTGAAAAGTTCCAGCAAACAAGTGGGAGGTGGCGGAGAGCCGCGCGCGTCAAGCAGCCGCAGAGGCAGTTTGACGAGCGGCACCAAAAACTTGATGGCCCGCAGCGCATCGGTGCTCATGGGCGCATCAGCTGCGCCGAAGTTGTCCGGCGACGCGAAAAACAATCTTCCGACTCTGCTTGCAAGTGCAGGTTCCGCCGCAGCTTCACCGGAGAAAAATGCAACCTCTTCGTCTGTGGGAGGCGGAGGAGATAAGGGTGGCCTGCGCGGATGGTCCAAGTCGAAAGCCATGTCGGCGGTGGAAATTGCGGCCGAGTTGTTGAAGTCGGCTGAGCGTGCCGACGGCCGCATGGATGCTACCTTGCGAGGCGGGCAGCAGTTCCGAGAGCGATCGCCGGATCGCCATCCACGACCGACCAATGTGTACATGCGTCTGTTTCATAAGAAGAAGCGCGCCCTGCAGGAGCGGCGCAAGCGCAAGGCGCTCGAGCGCGAGATGAAGCAAGAAAGGAAAAAGATCGAGCAGCAGAAGAAGGTCTTGCTGCAAGCCATGCAGCAGGGCGGCGCAGCTGGCGGGAAGGCCGGCGACGCGCTCGGTGAGGAAATCGCGAAATTGAACTTGTCGTTGGCCGGCAACACGCCTCAGTTTTTCCCGATCGCGGTGGATAGTGACGCCTCGGATGATGATTTGCAGGCGGGGGGATTGTCGCTGCAGGGACCGCAAGTCCTGTACCCGGGGAGCTTTGCGAAGGCGGTCATCCACGTTGCACGACAGTTTTACCCGACGCACCAGGAATTGCGAAGCGCGTTCTTCGAACTGGAGCTGGAGGAGAACAGCAGCGACGACGAGCAGCGCACCGCGAGCAAGCGCGGCAGTGCGGCGTCCCAGCCACGGCGGGAGAGCAGGGGGAACAGCATCATTTCGGGTTCGGGGGCAGGAGCGGCGGTGGTTGCGAGCGGGGAGGAGGGGAACAGGACCGGAGATCGGAGCGCAACCTCGTTCTACGCGGGGGAAGTGGGTGCTGCGGGGGGCCGCGGGCCGAGGCTGCCGCGCGCCGAAGAAAGCGTCCCGCAAAACGGGTTGATTTCGAAAATCTTCTTCGCGGACGAAGTTCTGCAGGATGAATCGTTGCTTGCTACGCTGCGCGGCGGTGGGATCAGCCTGCCGACCGCGTCCGGCATGCGGCTGCTGTCGCCGGCGCGAAAAGACCACGAAGACAAGCTCAAACTGGCGCTGGAAACAAACAAGAAGACGCTCTGGCGCAACCGCCGCGTGCGCAACTGCTTTCTGGAGCCGGAGGTACTTTTATCGAACATTTATGTCTTAGTCTTCTGTTCTTGATCTTGTCGGTGCTGTTCCAGTTCATCGTCATATCAAAACCGCAACCACAGGTGATCCACCTTGTCTGCGTGTACCTGGAGCTTTTCCAAACCCTGTTCAACTCGTACCGCGACGCCGACAAAGACGACAGCAGTATTCCGCTCGACAACTTCTGCCAGATGTGCGAGGACTACGACCTGATTCCCGCTTTCGGGTCCCGCCACGCCTTCGAGTCTGCGTACCGCAACTCCGAGTGCGCCGAGGAACCCGAGTCGCCCAGGAACGAGGTGACGAAACAGCTAAAGGCGAGTCCCCCGACGGTGCCCGAGCGGATCCCGGCCAAGCTCCAGACCTTCGTCGAGTGGAGCGCACAGCAGAAGTCGCTCGAGCGGTTCAACGGGGACCAACTGTGGCAGTTTCTGTTCGGGAATCGCGTCGGGGTCGTGGACTTCGCGAAATTCGAGGCGGCCGGCGCCAGCCCCGCGCTGGAGCCGCGGTTGAGCGGGCGACGGCTCGTGCAGTACTGGAAAGCGCTTGTGTCCTACAAAGTGAACAAGGAGTGCGGCCAGCCCGGCACGGTGTTCGAGCAGGGCATGGTGATGGCCGACCAAACTGGGAACACAAATGCCCCGAACAAGGGCGGCTCCGGTCGTGGCGGTGGAAGCATGATCGGCAGCCGTCCGGGCAGTAAGGAGAGCGGGGGGGTTGCTGGAACAGGAACTGGAAGTAGTGGAACGTCGCTCGTCGTGGTGAACAGCGGGGACGGGTCGAACGCTTCGCCGAAGAAGCCGCGGCGGCGGGCGAGCGTGGACTCAGCTATGCTGAAGGACGCGCCGAGCATCGCGAGCCTGGATACGAGTCCGGTAAGCGGGGGGTTGCTCGGCGGCCGCAGCAGCGCAAGCCGGCGGGGG
>RXOD01004414.1:0-22667 GCA_005223375.1 Amoebophrya sp. AT5.2
GACCCGCTTGCCTTTTCCAGGCGGTCGAGAGGTTCGGCGTGAGAGGTCTGAAGTCGAGGCTTGGTGAAGAATTTGAAGTGGTTTGTTGTGGTCCTGCCTTATTCCGCTCAGCTACGATCTATTTTTGCACGACTATGCTCTTCTACCTGCACAGAATTGTTTGTCCGTACGGCCGTAAGTTCCAAAGTGATCTTGAAGCTGTCTCTTTCCGCGATCTTCTTTGCTAGACTTCTCATTGCTGTACTGCGTTATTTTCAGGGACTTTCTCACGTTTGATAAAACAAAAGCTAACCTTCTTTCTTTGCTCTCCTCTCTGCAGGCCGCCAAACTCAGTACTCGTATTATTTTTTTTTAAGTTTTTAGCTGTCTCTCGTCATTCGGAATTGCTGTTTGTTAAAGTCAGGCACTTTCCTTCTCATTTCGTGCTTCCTTCTACATGTGCAGTCTATATTTTTCTAGTCAGTGGCCCCTCTTCCGTCGACCACTCACTTTCTGCACTTTTAGTCGTAGCACCCTACAAGTCTATTTTCGAGCCACCTCTTCCGTACTTGCGCTTTTAGTAGCTTTCGCTGTAGCTTCCAGCTACCCTCCTCTTTTGTGCTTGCTCTTTGCGCGACGACGGTTCCTCTGGCAGAAAACTTTTTCGCCCTCCTTCCCTGTGTGGGGTTGTGAAGGCGCGCACGGACACGTGAAAAGGCGCGTTCGGAACACCGTGCAGGAGCCCGGGCGGGGGCACTGGCCCGGAGTCGGAGGTGGTGCTTGCATCGCTTTCGCACTCGTTCGGATCGTGTTTCGGTCCCAGAGGAGGGGGGGCCCACGTTTCTGTCCCCCAAGCAAGAAAAAAAATGAAAACCAATGTAATGTAATGTAATGTGGTGCTGGCGCTGCAGTAGAACTTTGAAAGCTTCCAGCGCCCCTCCACGCGTCGTGTCGTGCGTTTCGGCTCTGCGTTTCGTCTACTTCTGTCTGAAGATATTTATTCGGTCGTGCACGCGGTGAGAAAGTCGCTGCGGATGAGTATGCCAGAAAGTAGTCGGATGCAGCATTGATTCCGCCTGTAAGCAAGGACAGGAAATGACTCAGACTCAAAGGATAGTGCGTATTTTGCTTGAAGACAGGCCATCGGTTCGTGACGTCGTCTGCACATCACGGTTTCTGCTTTCATTGCAAGAAAAATCGTGCTAATCATATAGCATCAATATCGGTTCGTTTGCAATTGTGTTCAGCGCGGCCGCGGCGCTGAGACGCTACAAGCCCTCTGAACACTTTCATTTTCTGTCTTCGGTTTTACCCGTAAATGCGCGACCATCAAATGTGAAGAATGCCTCTGTTCATAGCGAAAACGTTGAAAAATGGAAGTTAATGACGCTCCATAATTCATAGTCGACGTCGTATGATGTGGATCTGCACATGGAATGAAGACGAGCGCGAATTCCGTCCTCGACCGCTCACTTTCAGGACCCCATTCTTCAACATGATGTTTTACATTTTACACTATTATGTAGGCGGGTTTACGTCGTGTAAGAAGCAAGCGCACAATGAATTGATTCTAATTTAGAGGCCGCGCACCCGCTGTTGTAATTATGGATGCGAAATCAATAAAAATTCGACGCAGGAGGAGAAGGAGTGTGAAGATGAGGTGGGGGGCATGGCCCCGAGGATACGACCGATGCGGAATGGTGGCCGGCCTCAATATGTAGGAATCTTTCGAAGCCAAAGGTGTGACCTAATGTCATGTGTACTTTCATCACGAGGGACTGTCACTGTGTCGCTGCAGCAACCAACTGCAATTTCATAAAGAAAGTAGTGCACTCCACCTAATCTGAAGCCTATTAAGATCTGATATTTCAGTATTCGTAATATTGAAAAATTCTACTTTTTGAACGAGAACCAGCTGACAGCCTGGTGGCAGCGTCACGTGTATCCGCATTACGATATCTTCTGTGTGGTGCGGGAGTACTTTACATTTTAGCGTTCTTCTTTGCCGACAGCAGGCCGTCAGTGCGGGTGCCGGTGGTGGAAGCGGTGTCGGACCCCGAGGTCCACCTCAATGATCGCGTGCTCGGTTCACCACCACCAGCTACGGACCTTGCGACGTTCACGCTCTTGTAAGTATAGTTACCGCTCGTGCTCGAGGAATAATATAGGGAGCATGCTCAACTACAACTACAACTACTGCGGAGAACAATAAGAACGCTTTTTATCAAGGTCGTTAAGGAGCAGGATGTTGGTCGAAGAGGGTGAATCACTGCCAGGCATGAGCCTCGTTGGCGCTGTGGGGATGGAACGGGTGCCGCTGCTGAAGCTGCTGGAGAAGCAGCTCCGTCGCTCTTCCCCGACGTCGAAGCCGGGGGCCGCCGACGATCCTGCGACGCCATCGACCAGTTCGGCGTCTTCGAGCAGGCACACACCCACAACCAGCTCCAGCGGTGAACGGCGAAGACAAGCACCACGACGACGACAAGAACTTGTTAAAAATGATGTAGCCGACACTCCTCTTCCCATTCCGCCATCAGCGCCGTTGGAGGCTCATGTTTCCGAAAAGCGTCGAAGAGGTAAGCGACGAGCCAAACCAGGGCAGTCGCCAGACGACGATGGGGGCGGCAGTTCGAGCAGCTCGTCATCTTCTTCATCGCATAGCCATAGCCCCGCCATAAGTTTGACTTCGGCTCGGTCCTCGAACGCGTTCTCCTCCTTGAGTTCGAGGTCGGGTTTCAATAAACATAGCCCGCACGACGACGGCGAGCAGCCGGACCGCGAGAAGGAGCACTACCAAGTCCGCGACCAACACGACCGCCGCGCGGTCTTCGATCCATCCGCTCGCGACAAGAACGCACACTCTCTACCTCGACCACCACGACCAACGAACCCGCATCTTCCCACGACTACCCTCGACAGTTTTCTCGCCGGTTGTAGTATCCCGCCTCCCGGACGATTACCTTCGGGAGGCGCAGCGGCACCAGCTGCCGCTTCGGCAGAAAATAATAAGAGCGCAACCATCTTTCCCCGGGCCTCAGCAGGAGCAACTTCAGTTGCATCCGACTCGTCCACGCCGTTCACATCGAGATCGACTGTGGAGAGGCGTTCGGAGATCAACGACCTCATCCCGCCAGAGCAAGGCATTGTGGGAAAAGTTGTATCAACGACGGCACCTTCACCAAGCGCGCGAGCTCCGAGGAAAGCGCCGGACGGGGTCCCATCTTCTTCGAGAAAATCCGTGTCAGCGTCGGCCGACAAGAAGGGCGCCTCCGCTACGGGCTCTAGCGGCTTGCAGAAAAACACGAAGGGCGGGGGTCCGGCTCGGAACAAGAACGCGGGGGAGAAGTTGCTGTCTGAGAGCGGCTTGGTGAAGGAGGGCATCGTTTCCAGATTAAACGGGCGCTGCCGCGTCTTCGCGTTCGTGAATCCGTCCAGTGGGGGGAACATGGGCGAGGCCATCATCAAGGCGCTGATCCCCACGATAGGGGAGGAGAACGTCTGCGACCTGTCCGCCGTGAAGCCCGGCGACTTTGTGGTCGAGAACGTGGTGCCCATGCAGAACGTGGCGCGCCTGCTCGTCTGCGGCGGCGACGGCACGGCGAGCTGGATTCTGGGCGTGCTGGCGGGCCTCTGCGACGAGGGCAAGATGGACTTCCAGCCGCCGATTGGCGTGGTGCCGCTCGGCACCGGGAACGACCTCGCGCGGTCGCTGGGCTGGGGCCCGACCTTCTCGGTCGTCGGCGGGGGGTCGGGTGTCACCGAATACGTCCGGATGATGGAGGAAGCGGAACTCACGATACTGGACCAGTGGGAGCTGACAATATTACCAAAGAAGCGCCTACCAGAAGACCACAAACTGAAGACGCTCGGGTCGCACCCACAGCTACTAAAGGACAGCGGCCAGAAGGAGGCCATCTACAAAAAACTGCGGCAGTACTCCTACGTGACGGACGAGGACGACATACCCAGCTTCGCGCAAGGACTCGCACAGTTCGAGCATGACAAAATGCACGCGCACGAAAGGAGAAAAAAAATCAAAGAAAACATGAAAAAGTAATTTTCCAATTTGGTTTAGAAGAAGTAGCTATGCTTCTATCGACGCTCACGCTGGTGGAACAAGAAGCAAGAAGTACAAGATTGCTGTGCGCGTTTGATTCATGAATGCTGTTCCACAACTAGCTTTAGACCTTGCTTTTCAATTTCACCGCTATCGGAGAAAGACAGAGAACGAAGATCCTCTTGTACATTCAAACCTCACGGTCTCCCCAAACGCAGGTTGCTCGACAGCCACCGGGAGTCTGATGGTGAAATCTTCCAGGGGACGTGGCAGAACTACTTCTCCATTGGGACGGACGCGGACACAGCGGTTTTTGTAGAGAACGCGAGGCAGACCTCATGCGGCCGCTGCACCTTCAAGAGCGGCTGCGGAAAGATGTGGTATGTACGACAGCATTTTTCTTTCTTCTACAGAGCGTTAGCCAACTGCTCAGCATTTCAAATTCTTCCTCTCAACTACATCACAATCACTTCTTGCAGGTACGGACTTGGTGGCGCGAAGAACTGTAAGTGTTGCGCGCGGACGATTCCGGCCGAGGCGGACTTGTATGTGCAGGAGCGGCTGCGCGGCGAGAACGAGTTCGAGGACGCGAGTCTGCAGAAGCGGTTTGTGCAGAGCAAGAACGAGGCGGGCAAGCTGCGCACGCTGGTTTTTCTGAACATAAATTCCTACGGCGCCGGGCACCTGCCCTACACGGGGGACATCGGGAAGCAGCGGCCCCACGACGGCCTGGTGGAGGTGCTCGGCTGCCGCAACACCTACGAGCTGGGCCTCAGCACTGTCTGCAACGCGCCCATGGCGACGCTGGCGCGGGGGAAGGCCTTCCTGATGGACATCCACACGGGGTGGTACATGCAGAGCGACGGCGAGGGCTGGTACCTGGACAACCCCTGCCTCCTCACCATCAGCAAGAAGCGCACCGCAGTGATGCTGCGCGCGCCCGTAAACAGTAAATACTGGAACAAGACGCACAAACCGACGTTCTGGCCCATCGTGCTGCCGCCCTCTGCGAACGCCGCGAACCAGATCCGGCAGCGAGAAGAGATGATGCTGAAAACTAGAAGAGAGAAAATGTTGAAAACATCGGTCTCGTCGAGGACCTCGCGGGGTACTACTAGAAGTTCGGGCGGGGCGGCGGGGGTGGAGGTGGACGATGCAGCAGCAGCAGACGCTGCGTACGCGAGCGACGCCAGTGCGGCCGACGGAAACCCGCCGGAGAAGGAAGTGATTCTGGCGAAGCAGGCGGCCCTACTGGAGGGGATCGCCAAAGAAGACTACGGCGCGGAAATGAGGTCAAAAATAGGGCACAGGCACCTGCGGTCGAAGCCCTTCGAGGACGATGACGTCGCATTACAGGACGATGTCGTGAGTAACATGTCCGAAACTGCGCCGATAGGCTTCGTCCGAATGGGCTTGGACGACGGCAGCGTCTGGGGCGGAGGGCTGGCCGAAAACGCTGTTGGTACCTAACAACCTATGTTTGTATGTTATGATGATGTTGATGTTCTTCTCGGTTTTTTGTTTGCTTTGTTTGTAAGGAGGTGTCGTGTGGTTCGCGGTCTTCGCCTAGTAGAAGCATTAGTCATTCGCTGTGCTCCTGGTAATCGCTGCAGCACCACGCATCATTCAAAATCAACGAAGCCACAACCCTGCTCGTCACCGATCCTCCATTGATCTGATGACACTAGGTGCGACAAGACTAACAGAAGAAGAGGCAGCGGAGTTAGCGAGCACAGCATTGAGAGAAGGAAGGCACCGGGCGACCCCACCTGCAGACTCAGACGACCTTACTGTAAATGCCAACAACCAAGTTCGCACGGAAAGGGCACTCTCTATTCTGTCGCCGCTGAAAAGTCGTCGAAGGTCCGGCTCCGGGAGCCAGGAATCTGCGAGTCCGGGTTCCCCCGACGAGGATGCGGGAAGGGACTCGAATGGCAATGGGTGAAACTACTACGCCCGTATACTATTCTACTACCAACATTTTCTTGAACTCTGTTAATAGACACCAGCTTAACGTATTTTTAAAGAACACTTCTTCGTTTTTCTGGCCGAATCAACTACAGCCCAAACTTGCGACTAGCAAGCTCATTCTGCGAAAGAGCCTTCATTTTCAGATGGAGATGGATTCTGCGAGGAACTACTATTCATGTGCGCCACGCACTTTCGTGAGCGTCAGCGTATAATACTTCAAGCGACGGTAGAGGTAGTAGCTGTAGCTCCAAGTGCGATACAATTACAAATATGAAGTCGCCGATGTGCCAGGCGGAGCCGCTTCGGTCGAGCGGCTAAGCTCGCTTTGGTACTGCTATCTATGGAGACAGAGTAAGAGATCATCCAATAGTGTTCTTCTGGCAACCTTGATCAACATTGCTGTGAAGTGTCGCAGAGGCAGAAGAGCAATTCGCGGAAGTAGATCCGAAATTTTCACTAGGAGATCAACAAAAGAGTGTGGCGCGCTTGTGGTTGGTGGAAAGATCAGAGAATGGCAGTGAAAGGCAGGGGGATCATCTCCATCAAAGCGCACTAATATAATTGGCTCTTCAACTTCATCTGGTGGTGCTCCGGATCGTTTTTAGTTGTGCATGTAAGTATTTGTTGTTTATTTCTTACTGGTACTGTGGCTACTGCTGCGTAGTGCATAGTGGTTAAAGAATGAGGTGATGAGCAAGAGAACGCAAACTGGGGCCCATCCTTGGGATTCATCAGGCTGTCGAGAAGGAGGTATCGAGTAGAGCTAGACGAGTGTTGAAAGTAGTATAGTCTCGTCTGACACATGATCAAATGTATGAGAAAAACGCACGCAAACTGGAAAGAGCGAAGCATTTCGACTTCATCCGCTGTCTTCCGAGGCAATCAATGAATTAAACGAAGCGACGTTTTGCTGGAAGTGCGCACCATAGCTAGGTGCTGCTACTGCAGTGAATCGCATTCCCAACCGCAAGCACAAGGAAGTTGTTGTAGAAGTAATTTTAAAAAATGGCAGTTGGTGACTGGACGTGTCCGGCCTGCAGCAACGTCGTCTATGGCGGCAAGGACCAGTGCAACCGGTGCAAGTTCGATCGTGTCGCTGCGGCGAAGTACGCCGATAAGGCCGTAGACTGGCTCTGTGCGGACGAGAAATGCAACGCGCGGAATTTCGCGCGGCGGGAAAACTGCTTCAAATGCAGCAAGCCGCGGCCCGCGGAGATTCGATCGCGATCGGCCAGTGGTGCCTTGGGCGCGGGCGAATCTCCGCGACAAAGTCCGCGACGCAGCCCGAAAGGGCACCTCTTGGTGGGCATCAACGGCATAAAGCCACTTTTAACCCAGAAAACGTCCCAGAAGACGTCGTCGGCCGCGACCCAAGTAAAAACCGCCCCCAGCACGACGACACAAAGAACAAGAACGGCGATCACGAAGACGAACGGCAATGGGGCGGGGTTACTACTACTCCCCCGCTCTGTGTACCCGCTTCCGCATCTTCGTAAGAAGGAGCACAAGACATCAGGCGGGGAGGGGGTCGCTCAGATGTTGGTTGATAAACAGGCGGCAGGGGAGACGGGATTGGAACTAGCAGCTGTTATTGACATTGATGGGGATCAGAATGTGGGACGAGGTGTCGGAGTTGGTGATGGGGCAGAGGATCAGGGGGAGCAGGAGAGTGCTCCAGGTGATAAGCAAAAGCAGCACCTGGAACTGGGCGGGGAATCGCATCTGGAGGACGCGATGGCGACGTCCGTTCTCCAGGAGGGGGACATGGTCGTTGATGAGCTCATGCACGACGGGACCGACGTCATCAACGGGGATCTGTTGTCTTCCTCGGTGGGGATGGGGGAAGATAGGGACATGGTCGACGTCGTAGTGGAAGATGATATGTTTGCTGAGGACGAAAACGTGAACCTGCACCAGACTCCGCTGCACGACCGCGGCGAAATCGATTTATTGGGCAAGGACGAGGACCAAGACGCTTCTACACAGCATATGATCCGCAATCCGTTTCTCACGTACTTGAAGTCGGAGGATGCCTTGGATGCGGTTCTGGACACGGTAGACGACACTCTGAATCTCTTCGAGGAGGGCGACGAGGAAGGCGGACTGGAAATCGAAACCCCCAACGCCGGTGGAAGCAAAAAGCTGCAGCAGCAAGAACTACTACAAGTTCCGACGCAGCGCACGAGCAAACACGACAAAGATCAAGATGCAGGCGAGACGCAAATATACAAGAATCGCCGCGGCCACTACGGGTACGGCGACTGGGACTGCGAAAACTGCAACTACACGGTATTCGGGTCCAAAAGCAAGTGCGAGAAGTGCGGGCGGAGAAAACCGCTGGCAGCCACCTTCAGCAACGCGGCGCAGAGATCACGGGACCAGCGGCGGGAGGGGGATTTTGACTGCTACATGTGCGGGGAGCTTGTGTTCGGCCGCCACGGTACGAGTACGACGTGCTTCAAGTGCAAGTTCGATAGACTCGATATGGAGGCGGAGATTCAGCGCTACAAGCAGGAGAGATTACAGCGCCACAAGCAGGAATTACAAGAACAAGCACGCAATTACGGGCAGATCGAAAGCCACCTCATGGTCCGCGGAGGTGGAGCAGGGGAGGGTGCAGGTGGAACCGGAAGGAGCTGGCAAAACAATGCGAACAATATCAGCGCCCCCAAAGATCCGGTCATTCCAACACAGAGATTGCGATCGGACGAATTATGCGTCGATGATTATCGCGACGAGAATGGCATGCTCGTCGCGACCCCATTCCGCCCCGGTGACTGGACGTGTCCCGCGTGCGGAATCAACGTTTTCATGAGCAAAAACAGCTGCTTCAAATGCGGTTACGATCGCTTGAAGCCCCTGACGCAGCAAAAGCTTACGACTACGGCTATGTGCAGAGAGAGACAGCTTCACTCTAGTAAGCTGGCAAAAGTTTGCGCGGCGGACTGGCCGTGCCCGGGTTGTGGGGTGATGGTGTTTGGCTCGAAAGACGCGTGCTTCAAGTGCGGCTACGATCGCACGAAACCGCAGGAACTGCACAGAAAACCGGACGACTGGGTCTGCGCAGCGTGTGGCAAACTCATTTTCGGGTCGAAGAACACAGACCAGTGCTTCAAATGCGGAGCGCGACGCGGTGCTGCGGTGCTGCCACTGCCGGCGTCGGGGGCAGGGGCGGCGCCCCCGAATGCCACCAGTGCAGCTACCAGTACCACCGCCGAAGCTCCGGTAGTGTCGCAGCGCACTGCGATGGGGGGGCCGGGCAAGGGCGGAAAGGCAGATGCGGCCGCTGCGTGGGCGGGCACCAGGGCGGGTAAAAGTACCAGGGGCGGGCAAAAGCACCGCGAGCCCGACTGGCCGTGTCCCAGTTGCGGTGCGACTGTGTTCGGTTCCAAAAACTCTTGCTTCAAATGCGGGTATGACAGGACGGCTAGTGGGAAAAACGGAGGAGGTGGAGGTGGTAGTAGCGGGGGGATGATGAAGACGCAGCAACAGGAAATAAACACCAGAAACACGGGCTCCACTCCTTCTCACAACGGGCTTGAAACACAGCTGCAGGCCCCACACGACTCGCAGCGGGCGCTTGTGACCGGCAGCACGGCGCCGTGGGCAGGGCGGGGAGGAGGGATGAATGCGAGTGCTATCGGCCGGACGGAAAATCAGAACTTGCGCGCGAGGTCACGTTCGCCGCGGCGCGGCCGCGGTGGCGGGGGGCCGGGTGGAGCTCCCGCGAAGGGTGGGGTTGCTGGAGGGAAAGGTGGAAGTAAGAGTAATGAGGTGAGGCCAGGAGACTGGGGATGTCCGAAGTGTGGAATGAACGTGTTTGCATCGAAGATGAGCTGCTTCGGTTGTGGATACAAGAGGAAGACAGCCACAGCCACAAGCTGAGGATCTTGAAGTCCGAGTGCGGCGCTTATTTTTGAGAGCCGGTACGGGTACCTGCTCTACCAAGTAGGAAAATTTGTATTTACTTTGATGTAGCTAGTACGGTTTCATCGCACGGCACGGATTGCCATGGAATACACATACCAAGAACTCCAAGCGCGACCTCAGGGACGCTCGGTGCGAAGCCGTGAACTATGAGGCCTAGGAGACGAATGAGCCTGAGAAGGTGGAGCTGGAGGTGGAGGTGCAAGTTACTTATGCATGGGAAGTTTCGAGACATCCGAATCGCGAAGCCAAATAAACGACTCTTGTCACATGGGAAAATCAAGATCAACAGCAGTTGTTTTGTAGCGAGAAAGCCTCACTACTTGTTTTATGTGCTTGGACGTGTAGCTGTAGTACGAGAAAAGTATCAAGACGGCGTCATTTAACAATCTACAACGTCTTGTTAGTCTTTGTCATTGTCTTTGTCATGCACACGAAGATGTATCAACGCTTCGACTGCGAAAAAACAGCTGCTCGTGCCGGAGTGCACACGCGCGGTGTAAACCTTCTACGAATATTATTGACGATGTCTTCCATGCTCATGCTCACTCTCATGCATACAATTCAGTCAGTGGAGTGCACAAGTAGAAAAGCTCCGTGCGGCCCAAGCTCTGTGTGCTGAGGGGACGGATGCAAACTGGTCGCCTTTCCGCCGCGGGATGCCGATCGCTCATGACGGGATCCTTAACGCTGTACAAAAATCGCTGCAGTACGTCGAGTACCGCTTTTTATTTTTGCAGCGACGCCCCCCCGCCCGAGGTGGAAGAGAGACGTTTACAACAGATGCAGGTGACTACAACTCCCAAACAAGAAATAAGTTATGTCGCGCCCGAAGATGAACAAGACTTGAAGTTGAACTCGTTGGTTTATCGTTCGAGTTGAAGGTGGTGGTGGAACGAGAGATATTTACCCTTTGATGACGGTTTCGCTTGGCTTTCCTTTTCTTCGTCGCTGCGCAAAGTTGCCGCGTGTTGACCACTTTGCCTTCGGTAGTTTTCTGCTTGTTCAATCGCGATGAAGAACCAGTGAAGCAGTGAATAGGAATTTTGATTTTCTCTTCTACGCAAGAAAAATAAGAATCACGACATCACCAGAAGATTTCAGAAAAGAAATGCTGCCTTTTTCGCGCCATGTCTTTCGCGATGAAGTTGCGGTTACGGAGGCGGAATTTTCGGCGTTGATGGCGACGAGTTTGCCCTATCTGGAACGTCGATTCTCGCACGTTGTGAGTGACGACGTGGAGGCGAAAGACGTCGTGGGCAGCGACCACTCGTCCGGCGAGAGCGAAGGCGGAGAAGCCTCTGCAGAGGATGCCGTGGGGACGTGCAACGCTGACCGCGAAGAAGAGTCTGAATCTGTCGTGTCGACGTTTGCAATTGCAGAAGTGGAGCGCTACGGTGACCAGCGCGACGACGCCGCCTCAGACCGTGTCGACCCAAATTTATCTTCTTATGACGTCGCAGCGCCGTCGCCAACTGACGAGCAGCACAGCCGGCAGCTGGACCAGACTGCGGATTTGCTCGCGCGGCTTGACAATTCTTTGGAACAACAGTACAAAAACAAAATCCGCAACCTGGAGCAGCGCTACGAGTTTGAAATCGCAGAGTTGCGGAAGCAGATTGGCGGGGCAACGGGCAGGGATGGCGGTAGCAGTACGGCGGGCGGTTCGTGCACGACGACGCCAGCGTCTGGAAGTGGCGAGCGAGGGGCAGAGCATGGGCAGGGTAGCAGCAGTATGGGTGAGTTGAATCGGCTGCGGGGTCTCGTGCGAAGGCAAAGCGTGGCCATCATGAAGTGGAAGAAGCGCTATTCGCAGCTGTTAGCCAAAATACAACAGCAGGAGAGCGGGCGAGATCAACACGAGCCAGCTTCTACCTTCCGTCCACCTCCACCTTCATTGACGCCGGGGCCCTCGTGCCTTTCAGCGGACGGCGTAGGCGCTGGAGCAGCTGATACTGCCATCAAGAACGAAAAAGAAGAAGAAGATGAACCGCGTCCGCAGTCGCAGGTAGGCGGTACTAGCGGCCACAGGAACTCGCGCGAGCGCCCCGCGGTCGTTCCGTTTCTGGCCCAGCTTGAGCAGGTGGCCACTGCCGCGGAGGAGAAGTTGCTGCGAGGATCGTATTCTAAAAATTCTTCTCAGCTTGAGGAGGAGGTGCAGCATGACGAGCACGAGCAGCACGAAGACGCGGCAGCTGGTCCTCCCCGCCGCCACGATCTGCGCGAAGCGGACCTCAGTGAACTCGTCGCAGAAGAAGCCAACGTGGGCACACCGTACAGCTGCGGCGGCGGAAGTTCGGCCTCTTCGGTGCTGAGCTACACCGTATCGGCGCCCGGATCGTGCGCGACGCCGTCCTCCTCCTCGTCTGGCAACCTCGTCTGGGCTTCCTCGTCGCGGTCCATCAAAAACTGCATCGTTCCGGTGCTGGATACTACGTCTGCGCGGAGCAACACCAGTGGGACGGCTGCACATCAAAACAAGCTGGACACAAATCAATTGCAGGCCCTCTTCCGGAAACGAAGGGAGACGTACCCGGACCGCGATGCCGTTGTGGCGGAGGCAACGAAAATGAAAAGGGCGCTCGCGGAAAAAGAGGCGCTGTTGCCAAAAACGTCGCCATCGATGATGTCCCTTGTTGGAGAACCAGGAAGCGATGTGGAAATAACTGATCGAGCAGTTAGGAGTGGGCGTGACGAGGACAACGGCGATTCCAGCTGCACCCATTCGTGTTCTCTCGTGGTCCTGGGCGAGCAAGTGGTGCCCCCCGGGAGAGCAGAAGCAGAAGGGAACCTCAGCCATGCTGGACAGCAAGATGAACTTCTAGTACAAGAGACCGCCAAATTAGAGCGACTAGATTCGTCCGGCAACAGCTGTTCCTTCGTCGGGTCTGGCGGTCCTGCTGCAGCTCCTGTCTCGACCGTGACGACGCCACTCATCACGTCATCCAGTTGCAGCACGACTGCGATGAGTCGCGGACGGCAGGAGTTGCTTCCGCCCGCGTGTTTGGCCGGCATCGGAGTTGGGGAGCGTGGGAGTTGCGAGGCCAATCATTCGCATGCAGAAGTACAACTGCCGGGAACGAAGGCGCAGGAAGATGGTGGAGAAAATGCGTTTCCCTTCGATTGCAGACCTCCACTTGTTCCATCTGCTGATAAGGGAACAGTGCACCCAGCAGCGCTTGTTCCACTTGTGCCTTCCTCGAGTGGAAGTGGTACAGACACCAGCGCGGAGGCAGAAAATGCAGCGCTTTCTACGCACCTCATACAGTTCACGACTGACGATGACAGCCGGAACGAGAACATTCCGGAATTCGAAATCGGACTCGCTGTCTATCCGCATCCGCCCGAGACACCGATAGACATGACTAAAGCGGATGAAGAAATAAACTACGCCCGGAAAAATGCAAGGTTCGGAGGCAGCCGTGGAAGCGCGTCAACGTCAGACGACGTAAGCACCAGTGCTGGACCGTCGCCAACTGAGGAGATCCTTGTATGTGCTCGTGGTCCTTCTCCTGTCGCGTCTGCGCCTCTACAACCTCCGAAACGGGTTGTGATCGATGAAGCACAGAACAGTTACCGAGAGCCCAGCTGCAGCCCCAAGTTGCTTCTGAAGAACCGAGGCGGACCCGGACTCAGCGCCGCCAGTGGCGCTATACTGCGCGGCGCATTGCATCGCGGCACCAGTGACGACACCGTGAGCGAAGAGGATTCCGTACTCTCGTCCGCGGGCAGTACTTCGCAACTCGAGGAGGGAAGCAGGTCTTGTAGAGTAGGCGAAGCCGATCTGCTGAACCTGAAACCACAAGACGAGAATGATGAAGGAGCAATAAACAGCGGTCTTCTAATATTGGAGCGGCCGCGACAGGATTTTCATGGGCGTGCAGGTGACGATGCCAAGGAAGTAGACAAAGACAACTTGCCGGCCTCTGGGGATGTATCTCTAGAAGATTCGTCCCTGAATTTTTCGCGCGTGTCGAGCAAGACTACGAGTCTCCAGTCGAGTCCCGGAACGTTTGGCGCGGAGCACCAGCCGCCCCCTCGGCCTTTAGCGACGCCGGGACACGCAGTGCGCAACTTTGGCGCGAGCGCGTACGCTAGCACGAAATTCGAAACAGCCCCGGCTTCCGCGATATCGCCTGACGCAGAACTCTCTGCAGGAGGTTCTTCATCTGGTTCGGGTGCAGCTTCTAAGGCCGACGTTGGCTACGGCTTCTCGCACTCGAAGATAAACGGGACTGCTCCTTCATCTACTGCGAGTGAAGATAGCTCCATGGGCAAGCGTCTATTTTTTCAGAACCAGCCGATCGCGCCGATCATCATTCCTCCGATCTCGCCGTCCACTTCTTTCACCGGAAGCAAAACTGTAGACTCGCTGTCCCCCTGCTCGACGACCAGTGACAGCCGAACGGCCCTTGCTGGCTCCATATTGAAGAAAGAGCGGGATCTTCTGCGCGTCGCAGCAATGGGAATGGCCTCACCTCCTCCGAGCGCAGCGTCCTCGCTCGCATCTTCGTCTTCAGCGGCGCGCGTAAGTGTGAACGGTGGCGCAGCAGCAGCTTCCATTTCCAACTCATTCTCGTCCTCTGCTGGTTCACGCGATCTATTTAGCAAAGAGCCAGCAACCGGCAGCACTCCGTCGTCAAGCTTGACCGCAGCTGGTGCTTCGTGCGCAATCGGTGCCGCACGCGCCAGCCCTCCTGCACAGGGCGGCACTCCGACTTTCGAGCTAAAGTTGACAAAGCACAACTCCACGCCCACCTCAATTACGCTCTCTTCTATCCCCAGTGGCAGGAGCTCGACGTCCACGCGGCCTGTGCTCGAACAAGCGCCGTCAGGCTCAGAAGATGGCGGCGATCTTGGAAAACAGTTGTTCCGGAGCGAGGCGTTGCGAGAAAATCAAAGTAGCCGACAAGCTCCTGCTTCTTTGTTGACACTCACAACTGACGCTGCAGCTTCTACCGGGGGGGCTGTGACTGGCGTGGTCAAAACGTGTGAGTTGCTTTCTGACGCATCGAAAACGAGCAGCACGTCTACACGGAGATCCTTTTCTGCCAACGATGATCAAGGTGGCGATCAGCACGACGTCGAGCACCAGCAGAATGTCGTGGAGTTGGACCAGCTTCCCATTCGTCGCGCGTCGCCGGTGCTGCTACCAGGCGACTCCTCAACGTACCGCGAGAAACGGAAGCAGTTCGTCCAAATTGTTCACGCCATCAGTCCGGTACCAGCACCAAGAGGTCTGTCTTCTCTTTCAAATGGCGTTGGAGCAGCAGGAGGGTCGGTCCCGTTCTTCGGCGGGAGGAGTGCTGGGGATCACAGCTCGTCGGCGTCCGCGTCCCCTTCGCCTATCATGCGGGGCGGCGAGCGCGCGGAGTTGTCTGCAGCCGCGTCGTCAGCGGCAGCAGGAGCGCAGTTGGGCCTACCTACGACGTCGGCGAAAAAGAATCTGCTCCCACCGACGCGCGGCGCGCCGAGTTTTTGTTCTGTTGACTCCAGCGCTCCGGGTACCAATTCGCAGGCGGAGACACTGATCAAGGGAGCAAGCGCGGGCGCAGCGGACACTGCCGCATCGGCTGCCTCAGCAGTTGCCTCAAGCGGCACAGTCAGATTGCGGCATTCGCAGCGCCACGCGCAGCAGGAAACCGACAGTCTGTTGGAAGCATTGCGAAACGGGTTATAGCGAAATCGGATGGAAAAAAAAAATGAAAATGGTAGAGAAAAGTCTACTTCGCGTTGCACCACTTTCTTACGTTTTGCATTTGCCTCCCGTTATCTTTCAAGATGTTCACTGTTCAGCAAATTTCTTTGGTCGACACAATCGCGATCGACGTGGATCGTCTTGATCTTGTTCCGATTCACTGGTCAACTTGGGTCCGCTCGTTGTAGGAGCCTGTCGTCGTTTATTCGGTTCGAGCAAATTCCGTTCTTCATCGACTTACAAGCAGGTAGGGCGCCAAGAACAAGTCTCGTGTTCTTCATGAAAACAAAAATGTAGAAGATGAACAATTTGTATTTGCCACAACCATTTCTTCTATGGCTATCTCAGGAGCCGGACTTGAACTGGATGTGATAGGACTCGTTCGAATTGTAATTGAAGAGCAACGGAACTACTGCAACGCTAGATTCGATGACGAGTGAACTACTGCTACTACAGCCAACGCGCGTTCCGGTACTCTTCTAGAAAATCAGGTCGTTTTTTTTTCCTGCAATTTTTTGCTCGCAGACCATCCTATTCTATGAATACGGCGTCATACTAATAAATACACTTAACCTGCTGAAGTAGCAGTAGCACCTGAAGTAGAAAGAAGTACTTCATCTAGCGCTATTGATCCGGTTGTTCAAGTTCTCCTCTGCGTCTTTCAGTTTCATTTTTCACTTCGAGATCCTGACCCTATCTTCCACCACTTTCTTGTTACTATAAATAGCATTCCCTCGTCCAAGGAAGAGTCCGTCGACACACGACTTGGAGAATGTCGCGTTTCGCGCAACGTCGCTTCTGGCTTTGGTTCTATTGCGCCAAGGTTGTCTCTTTCATCCTTTTGGAACAGGAGCGAGGCTCTGAGGTTCGTGCCGTCGGCGGCCAAAAACGGGGGAAAAACAGAAAGAAACTATTGCCCGAGGACGTGCGAGAGCTGGTCACTTCAGCTGAGAACAAACGGACGACTCATGGAGGAGCAACCCCTTTGACGCAGGAGCCCGGCCAGCACCCGAAGCCGAACGCCACAGTGCAACAGGGGAGAAATACCGATCATGGCGGGGCTAAAACATCTTCTCCTGAATCCGATTCTGCTGCGGGCGCTCCGGCGCGAGCAGCTGCAGCTGCAGCACAGTCATATATTGCCCACATGAGTTTTTTGGAGCCCGAAACCTTTGCGAAACACACACACTTTGTATTGGTCCCGCTTGCAGCAGATTTCGAAGCGAATCCAGACCCAGCGTCCATCAGCAGGTTCGTCACCGCTCCCAGCGACTCGGTGGACTACAAGATTTCGCACTATACCAGCCGAGATTTCGTCACGTCCATGATTGCGTCCTCGTCTCCACCGCCGTCGACGATGCCCCCGCGCGAACGAAAGCCATCGTCCGGTGGGGCGACCTCGAAATGGAAGCCTGCAGCGCGCAGTGCGGTTGTCACGGACACGGTCGAGGGCAGACAGTTCGTGCGACTGCCGTACTGGTGGGCCCCGACAATGATTCCCTTTGATTACCATCATTCCACGCCGGAAGGTGGAGCGGAGGATCGATCGCACGGATCCTTGAGCGCCCACGAGCAGGAGGCGTTCTTGAGCTGTGAAGCTGAGGGCGGGGAGGCCGAGGTTGAGGACGGTACTAACGCAAGTTTCGGCAGTGCACCGGATCCGGAAACATTCAACACACCGACGAGTCCGCCGGAGGAAGATACTGACATAATGTTGGAGCTGGTCAGCCTCAAGGGTAGGCTTGCGCGACAACTGTCCGTGTCCAGTGCGACGACGACGTCGGCGGCATCGTCTTGTGGGGGAGGCGCGGGTGGCAGCTCAGTGGTGGACAGCTCGTCTTACGTCGACACGACACCTGGCGGTTCAAGTAGCAGCGGCACAGCATCCGAGTCGCCAATTTCATGCATCTGGCCTACCGGCACCAGTGTCGCTGCCAACCCTACGACAAGGACCAGCGGTCGAGACCGGGGGGAGGGGGAGCGCACGCACGAGCCTCACCAGCGACACCTCCTCCCTACGCTCACTGGAGTCGTGAACACGACGTCGCGCTGTGTCTCTCCGGTCGCAGAAACCAGCGCGAATCTGCTCAAGGTGGAGCAGAATGCCGTAGTTCCCGTGTATGCTATCTACGCAGAGCTTGATCGCGATCCGCACCATCAGTTGAGCAAGAAGAGCGGCCAGCGCCTGATCACGGAGGACGTCGGGGCTCCTGGTGCTGGCGCTGAACGTCGTGAATCTGAAACTGGTTCATCTACAACTTTGGAAAAAGAACATGAGAAACAGAAAGGGTTTCTCTACATCTACGACGACAAGCTCGGGAGAATGACTCAGCTCCTCCTCGACATGAGGTCTTTCTCCTGCGAGACCTCCTTCGAAACTGCCGCCGAGAATGCGGAGGCGCTTGTCAACTTTGCAAAGACGCGGTGCGCTCCTGGGACGACGCGGCTTTTCGGCGCAGCGAATGGACGTCGTCGGCTTTTCGGCTTTTCGGCTGCTGCAATGTTTGGTTCGGCGTCGCTGATGCTGCTGGCTCAATCATTGATGGAAATTATGGCTTCGCCTGGAGAAGAAGACAAGGAGATAATGTGGCCCTTCGAGGAGTATAACGGACATGCGCTCCCGGAGGTCTGGCGGTTGCGCGGCCACGACGCGGAAGTCCTGCATCTGTTGCAGAAGATGCGCGTGCTTCTCCCGTACTTTGAAAATCAGGACGACTGTTTGCGACAAACTACGGACGCTCTCGCTTGCCGTGGGGGCGGGGCGTTGCGTGATCGTGCTCCTGATGTTGGCGGTGGCCGCGGGGGTCGCGGGGACGACGAGACCGGTGCGCCAGCTTTCACTCGCGCGGCGGAAAGCGAAGTTGCGCAGACACGAAGCTTTCTCAAGAACAGGGACCCGATCCAGTTTTTTCAGGCCGCAAGCAAAATCAGCAAGTTGGCACTGAGCTGGCGGCGAAATAAGCAGCTTGTGACGGCGACGGCGGTGCAGCAACCTCCCCCGCAGCCGGGGAATAGCAATAAGAGCAAAACCAATACCAAGCCCGAGACGGCGACGGCCGCAACAGTCGGATGCTCAGGGAGGGCGGACGCGCCAGGTGAGGACAAGACACAGTCGGTCCACCACCTCGAGGGCGGCACGACGCCTCAGAGCCAGTATTGCCAGCCCGTTCAGCCTTCGCCCGGCGCACCGGCAATACCGATAGTGCAGCAAGAGCAAGTCCAACACCAACTCAATCACATGATGCCAGCAGGTCTCGATCGATGCTGGCCAACTGCCGCTTGCGGGCATGATCAAGACCCTCCTGATGACCGAGCTGCGCAATCCCGCCAGCCGTCGGGGGATTCTCGACCAGTAGAGGACAGCCGGCAACTTCTCTACTTGTCCGCACGGCAGCGACAGCAGCCCGCTGGCGCCGGAACCGTACCAGAGGCGCAGCGCGACCGCGAGCAGCAAAAACAAACTATTACGCCGCAAACACTTCACCTCGGAAGCGGAACTACAACTCCTATACCTGCTCCGGCGCGCGATCGCGAACGATTGGAGGTGGCGTCTTCATCTGCCGGCTCTACAACCGGAGTTCTCGGATACGGCTTGTTGCGGCGCAAGACGAGCGACAGTGGACACTTCCACGGTCGGGGTGGCAGACTGCCTTCCTGTCAGGAGGAGGAGGTACTCGAATTCTCTGGAGGGGAATCCGCAGGAGGCCTGCGGCCAGGAAGATCAGGCGCGTCCTCAATGAAGGCGCTGGAGGACGATGGCAACAGCCGCGTTTCTATGAACAAGGAGCAGACCGCAGAAGGGAGACGGCGGGCCACGCGACATACAGTCGATGTCGTAGTCTTGCAGGAAGTAGACGGCAATCACTTCTCTGCACACAGGCTCCGCAATCTTCCTGAGAAAACGAAAGTCTGCAGGTTTTCAGAAATGATTTCGCCGCCAGGCGGAACCATCTTTCCGCTGAACGACTACGCTGGAGGCGCTTCATCCAGAAGCTGTGCGGCGCCGGAACCTTTTGCGGCGAACGCCGTGGCCGCCTTAACGACGGCAAAAGAACAGGCCGAAATCAACTACCCTGCGGGTAATCTCCGTCCTGCGTTGCAGTGGTTCCCACGTGCAAAATGCGTCAGGGGCATGACGACTGTGTTGCAGGGTCATGAGACGCTTGGGCAACTCCTTGCATTGGACGGCAATCCCGATAACATAACGTTCAAACTGAAGCATTGCTCACCACCGGTGGCTTCTGAGAATGGTTCTTCCATTTCCACCGCCGGCGGTACCACTTGCGGCGAGCATGATATCGACCCGGAAAGAAGAATCTGCAGCGAGACGCCGGAGAAAAAGAGGCTCGCACAGCAAGTTAAAAACGCAGAGGACAAGAACATGGCCGCTGAGAGCATGCTGCAGAAGGCACAAGCACTCGACTCCAGCTTTGGCAGTGACCCGCGCCGGTTCCGGATTTCTATTGCCGGTGCCGGAGGACGAGGAGCTGAAGTATCCGAAAAATGGTTCTCCTGCCAGGAGCGCCTTGATATGCAGGGTCCGGTCACCCGCGTTGGAGGGATTGCTGCTGCTGCTGGCCGTAACGCGGGCGGTGGTGCAAGGCGACAACGAAATAGGCAAGGGTGGAGCCGCTCCTATTACGACCACGAAGGTGAGTACGAGGACTACCCCTACCCGTACCAACATCATCGTTGGGGTCGCAGTGAGAAAGAGTCCGTGATGAATTCTGACTCGTCTCGCCCCCGCGCTTGTTACCACGAGATGACGAAAGGTGGAGGGAAAGGTAAAGGCTTTCTGGCGGCGGCGGGCAGTCCTGCTCGCAGCGGTCGGGCCCAGGAGTCTGACGAGCAAGAAATTCAGGCTCTCGGCGGGCCCGGGCCGCGACCAAGTACTAGGGTTCCGACCGACGAGCTCCACCGTTATCCCGGCGTGCATCTCGGGGACGACGTCTACTCGGCGACGTTGCCGCAGGAGCAACAATACGGCTACAACGGGGAAAATCCAGGAGCGGGCCTCGTTTTCGGGGGGGTACCGATACCACTACCGCACCGCGCAGACCAGGTTGGTTTTCCGCCGCGGCATGTTCCTCAGATGATGCATGCCCCGACCACCTCCACGGCATCCAAACCACCAGCAGGAGAGTCGGTGTCGGCGCCATCTTGGGCAGGTGGAAACTGTTGGGAGGCGTCCTCGTTGTTTGGCCCGTCGTTGCAGTCTGCATATGCCGGTATGATTGCCAGTGCCTCCAGTAGCACCGGTCTCGAAAATCACGAGCACTGCCGCAGTTCGTTGATGCACGACACGCATTACTTCCAGAATAGCCCCGGCGCAAGCGGGAGAACAACAGAACACGAAAAATGGAACGCGGATGCAGAACAACAACGTCATGCCGACGGTACACCAAATAACGATCGAAGATGGGGCTCTTCGTCTTGGGAAAGCTGGAGCAGCACAATGGAACCAGCTGCCGGGGGCGAGCCCCAGCAGGCGTCCTTAAAACCGTATCTCCCCGGTGCGCTGGGCGCAGTTGGCATGGTAGACGCAACGACGGGTATTGTTGTCCCCATGACGGTCGTCGCATTCGCGCCTCCTCCCGCTCCGGCTGGGGTGATCGCGACGCCAGGCGCAGTTACCGGCTTCGGGCTTGATGCCGAAAGCGGCATGGTGATTCCGGTGGATATGACGGGCGGATCATTGTACTTCTCTTCCGCGCAGCAGCCACCGTGGATGGATTCGTGTTCTTCTGCAACGGATCTTCAGCAAGAGCAACAGCAAATGCACATGGCCCCAACGATGTGGGCCACCGGCAATTGTAGCGGTTCTGGCGGGTCGAACGCCTCGCAGGTTTGGGATTGCTCGTCGCCGTCTTCTTGCTGGGAGTTGTCATGGATGAATCAGCAACAGCAGCAGACGATGGCAATTCCCGCATGGGGCGCGGCTCCGCCTCCGCCGGCGGCTCTCCAGCAGCTGAACTCGGGATCACAACACGTCGCGTGCGCGTGCGCGTGGCCCGAGCCAGAGCGGGGAGATGCCAACCGCGGGGGACAGAAACTTTCTCCAAGAAGACGTGGCGCGGCCACTCTTCGCGGGCCCCCTCGCAGCGCGCAGTAACACGAGGGAAGGAGAAATAAAGGTGGACTGGAAGGGAGGCGAGAATGCAAAAAGTCGCCTCGGAGGCGGGCGACGAAAGCAGGCACATTTGCGAGGAGAAACGACACGATGCTACTTACAGTTACACCTTTTTCTTTGATTTTTTTCAGATCGGAAAGGCGAGCAAAGCCAAAGCGACGCCTTCGCGCACATGGACTTCGCCAGCCTCGACGCGGGATTCGGCCGGCACGCAACCGCACCGGGGCGTGCCAGCCGAATCCCGCGTCGAAGAGGGCTACTTTTTACTTTTTACGCCGACTGAAGACCTCCTGCGAAGTGAGCGAAACCTAACGATGAAACAAGGGATTTACGATTTTTTTATGTAGTAGCAGGATTGGCACGACCTGGTGCACTTCTGATAGAAGATAATGAGTGCAATATAAGGTTGAGGCCGACGCCGACGGGCCAGGCCCTCCCGTTTCGTGAAGGGATTTCGTCATGGCACTACTACCGTACCAGTACCACTTTTCTTTGAAGTTTCAGCTGGATTCTCGCTCTAGCATGCGTAGCCGTAGCGCAGCGCGGCTGGGGCGGCGGCTTTTCCGCACTAAAGTTTACGTCGTAGATGTAGAAACCTGGACTATAATCGATTCCTATCCAAGAACGTCGTGTAACAAAAGTGAGATGATCATGATCAACTTACAGCAAACTGAAGCCCAAGAACGTAAACGAGAACGCTCGAACAACAAAAGGAAAAGCCATCTATGGAGCTGGAGCTTGTTCATATATATATATATTTAGTTGCATTAATTAAGCCTCCTAATTAACAAAATCTACTTGTTGATCATGCTCAACCCACCGAGGGTCCAGTTGCATTCTGAAAATGGTTAAATCAAGATTAATAATTCTTCCTCTTCCCAACCCAAAATTCATCTAGGCTCCCC
>RXOD01004415.1:0-22651 GCA_005223375.1 Amoebophrya sp. AT5.2
GCGGCAGTACATCGGCAAGACCCTTGTGCCGGTGGTACTTCGTCGATGGGAGCACCAATGACGCCTGCGGCTCGTGACGAAGATTCCTCTGCGACGGCAGTATGGCGATCTCCTGATCAGAAGCGCACGCGACTGCAGGCACGTGGTAGAGTGTGTGGTGCTCGCGACGTTTCGTAGTACTCGCACCCGAGGAGCAGCTACGCGTGGTCCTGGCTCTCTTGATGTCCGCGTCCGCCACCTGCTCAGCGTCAGCATCTTCTTCTTCGGCTTTTGAGATGGGTGCTCCAGACCGTTTCAGGGAGGCCGACGCCGAGGGCTGCTTCGGGTTCTGGGGGGGTGGATGACGATGTGCTTGTGCTTCCTCTTCTCTAGTATTTCTTCCAGCATCTTCTTCCACCGGCGCGCCAGAGGAAGAACTCGTCGCCGCGACCCTGACGCCGGCGGACCACGAGCTTGGTAGCAGCAGGCCGGCGTCCGCGGTCGGGGCGCGTGAGCGGCAGTTGCGAACGTTCGCTGTGCCCGGGTTGAGGCTGACGCCACTGACGTAGGAAGTGTTCGCGCCCGGAACGACCGCACTGTTGCTGTATGGAATGTACTTGAGAAAGGAGTCCAAAACCAGAGCTTTCTGCCCGCCCCTCGAAGAAGAAGCACGTCCTTCTCCGGCGAGTTCCGGGGGCTGCAAAGCGTCATGTTTTTCTGATAGCTCCTGCTGCCGCGGCTGCTGCTGGAGGCGAGGATGCTCATTATCTTCTCCAGTGGTCAGCCGCGAGTTCGAACCTGCCAATACTTCTGAAGAAGTTCTTGAAGTAGACGTCGCTCCTTTTGGTGCCATTATAATCTTGATCTTCTTTTATGTTCCTTAATGTTGATGGCGAGACTTCTGACAAAATCCACAAGGTCTTCAAGGTGTAGCTCTACAACCTCGTCTGAGAGGACTCGCTCTCGAGCTCGACGCATGGGCATGACAAGTTAGAGCATTGGCTCGTTCTGCTGGCAATTTATTTTTATCCGGTACTAGCTGAGAGAGCTGGCTTGCTTCTTTCTTTTCGGTGGACGAGGCTGCCGTTGACGCTTGGCCTTGGCTTACTCTCTCTTACAGTAATTTCCTTACATTCATACTTACTTGGTTCGGTGCCGCCAGGTCGAAGGAGCCAAACACGTCCTCGCGACGAAGAGCGATAGTATCGTTCTTCGTAAGAATCAAGTCAGAAATATCCATATCGATCACTCGAATTCGAAACAAACACGGCAGCGATTCTCACATTTCGAGATCGCATCACGGCGCTCACCGACGGACACAAAATAAAAGCGGAACCTGTAGCAAGTGTAGAGGGAAACCTCCACCACGACGACCACCACATTTTTCATCGCTAGCATCTGCTTGCTTTCTTTTGTTATCGTCGCTGTACCTTCTAGCATTAGCATTCATCATCAAGAATAGTAGAAGTGCATATGGTCCTGGTCATCTTGCTCGCTGTTTTTTTGTCATATCAAAAAGAAAAACCTTGCTCCCCGAGAGACGAGTGTCACCGACTGGGTGAGACTCCCGCGAGAATGAAAGCTCATAAAAGTTGTCTCGTGCTCGTCTGACTCTGTGTCTGTCGCAGCAACGGTTACTGACGAGAGCGCAATTATTAGTGCTGAGGAGCTAGACCCAGAACCTGTTGAAACTAGTTGCGTCACCCTTTAAACTTGTAGTTGTACTTTTCATCTTTTATTTATATTTGGCCATGGTCTATTAAAGTAAGTGATATAAAGTAAAGCACCTCTTCTTGTCGAGCTCGGCTTCCGGAGCTCGATTGGCTGCTCCACAAACATAAGAACTCAGAGTGGCTCCGGCTAGCAGCTAGGATGGAGCAACATACTGAACCACGTCGACGAGCACACCGCCTTTTCTGCAGAACGAGGACGAGCATTATACTTATTGTTCTTCTTTCCGCTTTTGTCATCTTGTTAAGAAGATAATAGCTACTGCGTTGATGCCTTGCATTTGACGAAAACAAATACAAAAAATCCGCGCGCTACTACAACTACCACCAGAAGGCAGGGCGGGGCGAAAAAGTTAGGCCAACGAATTCAAGTGGAGATATGAGCAGGCACCAAGAAGAAGTAGAAGAGTAGTTGTCGCGTAGAACGCTAGGGCGAAAGCTCGTGCCGAGCTAGATGCACGGCATGAAAGGGGAGAAAACTGAGCTGCTAGCAGCTGTAATGGTAGAGGTAGATAAGTAACCGTAAATAGATAGAATCTGACTCAGAAGAATACTAAAACGAAGAGCAATAATGCTAAAGCACGAAAAAAATGTTCTTTCGTGTTTCTTTTTGATGCAGGTGCAACATCACGTTATACGATTCATTACGTTACCGTATGTTTGTAAAAGTTCGCGATCCGATAGCCGCCCCGTACACTACAGAGGCAGATCGAACTGCCGCCACAACACGTGTTCGTATTCATGCGAGAGTCTCTTCGTGTGGATGAGTTAGAGTTTGTGCGAGATACCGTCGTTGAGGAGAGTTGCTCAAAACTTGGTGCTCGCGGTACAAGAAATTGGCGCTCTCGATTTACCAGTTGTTGGTACAAAAGGTTATCGTCGAAGAGTGGATCTCGTGGCACAAGAAGGTGGTGCTCTCCGTACAAAAACAGAAACTCGGCGCGGTCTTACTTTTTCATCAGCAGTGGTGCGAAATTTTTCATGACCTCCTGAATTCTCGCCGCTATCCCGATATCCCGGAGCCGCTGGCGGTCCTCCGCTTCTTGCTGTGATATTTGCTCCCGTTCGCAGTCGTCCTCCTGCCTCTCAAGAGCATCCCCGTCGCCATCAATCTCGTCCTCAACATCTTCATTTCGTGCCATACCAATGTCGCCTTCGCCATCGTGGTAGCTAGCAGCGTCGTCGGATAATTTTCCACCAAATTTTTTTTCAGTTCGTCCTCGTCCTGCCAGGCCTTGAAGCCGTCTTCCCAAGGACCCCACAAGATCCAGATTCCCCCGATGCGAGGACGAACCTCGTCGACGAGGGCCGTCTACTTGATCGCTTTCGGACTCCGAGATGAACCGCTCGCGTGGGGGAAAGTCTCTTGACCAGATGTCGGAGGTGGTCTGCTTGCAGTCTTCTTGTGGAGGTCGTTTCGCTCTCTCCTGAGAGATCTTCTCTTCTCTCAGTTTATTTAGAAAAATACCCAAATCATAAACTTTTTGTTTTCCGCGAAGATCGTGATCGACCGGTACTGCGCCGCCGACGTCGTGCTCATCAACATCGACGGCTTCTAGTGGTCGTTCCTTTCCTTTTGGGTGAACGGCGCGTCGGCCTTGTTGTTCTGAACGTGGTCCACCTGCTCGTCCACGTCCTCGTCCACGTCCTCTGCTACGGCTACGATTCCGCACGTTGTGGAGCCCGTTCCGTGATGTCGGAGGACGGTTGTTCTCCACTTTCTGCTCGACGGAGACGGTGTCTTTGCTCTTCCGGAGGGGGTTCGTGATCTCCCGACTGTTAGACCGGCGAAGCTCGACATCCAGGCGGCGAGATCGTTCGTGCCTGCCGCGACGCCCGCATCGACGGGCGGGGGAACCATCGTCGTCGTGGAGCCTTTGCCCTTGTTGATCGGCGTCCCGCTTTAGTTGTTGACCGGAAGGAGCCCCCCCCGCAACGACCTTTAGTGTAGGCAACTGCCCGATGGCTGGTACCACGCGCCGCGTGCCTTTCGTTTTTTTCACGCTCGCCGCCGATGACGATGGCGGGAATGGAAACGAGCTCGTCTCACTCGTGCTAGGCTTTGGCGGGAAGCCCGCTGCCGCTGCGTCGAGAGGAAGAGACGATGCTTCTTGTACTTCGTTCATGTTCGTAATCTTCGCAGATGCAGAAAGAACATCAGTATCATTTTCTTTTTCGCCGCCTTGTTTGGGCAAGGATGGCAGCGGCGGCTCTTTCTCCGCTGCTGGTGCTTGCGGAAGCGCGCCGGTGCTTCCCCTTGTTGCGCGAGCTCCACTATTCGCTTTCGCGTCCGGCCCCGTCCCCGCGTTATTGTCATGGCCTCCCGGCTCGAAGACGTCGCCGCTCAACATTTTCTCCCCATCCTCGCCAGGTGGACCAGCGGGTGTGCTGCAACTAGGATCTTCGCCACGTCGGAACGGGAAGAACACATTCTCAGGAGCCTCAACACTTCTGTGCTGCAGCCCGCTCGGGCGGCTGTCAGCTCCTGCTTCGCCTTCTTCAGACGTTTGCTTCGCCTTCATCATCACGTCGGAATTTGCGCTGCACGGAGCGAGATTAGATGCGCCGGAAGACGTAGCTGCCTCGCCCGGCCGCTTGCTGAAGACCGTCACGCGGCTCGTTGCTTTCTGGGTCGTCCTCGTCCTCGTCCTCCGAGCCCGCCTCGCGACGCGATCTCCGCGCCGGTCTTCATGCGCATGATCTTCATCATCCTGATCGTGCTCCCCTTCGCGCGGGCTCCTGCTCGCCCTAGCAGAACTTCTCGGGCTCCTGCTCCGAGAGGCGCAGCTCTGGCGCACCGAGAAGCCGCTCGGAGCGACTTGCGCACGCGTGGTGAGCGGAGGCGGCCGCCGGCGCGCAAGTGCATGCTGACCACCACGCCGTGTCCGCGGGCCCACGGCAAGCAGATTTCGTGGCTTGTTCATGCTGTCAGGATTGTTGTCCTCAGACGCCGCAGAAGATGAGATCGAGCTGCACATAGTCGCGGTTCGCGGAAGTAGAGCGCCGAGTGCATGTCCCTCTTGGTCTTCCGACGCCGCAGATGATGAGATCGAGCTGCACATAGTCGCGGTTCGCGGAAGTAAAGCGCCGAGTGCATGCCCCTCTTGGTCTTCCGACGCCGCAGAAGATGAGATCGAGCTGCACATAGTCGCGGTTCGCGGAAGTAGAGCGCCGAGTGCATGTCCCTCTTGGTCTTCCGACGCCGCTTCCTGCTCGTGGTCCTCGCGAGGACTTCTCTGTTCGTCGACTTGTTCGAAAGTTGTTGCATCCGTGTTTTTTCCGTTAGGGTCGGTTGCGTTCTTCTCTTTGCTTCGTGCGACGGGGCGTTCCTCCATCTGCGTGCGCTGGTCCTTCTCCTTCATTCCCTTCAGCAGCTGCAGAGCTGCTTTTGCTCCTGCGCTAGCGGTTTGCGGTCCCTCGGGCGGCGAACGCGAACGCGAAGATTGTTGAGGATGTTCAACTACATGGTGGCCGGGCCGAGCGTCTTCGTCGCCATGCTTCCGCCGTCTTTTCGCGGCAGCGGCTGATCTCGTCGCCGCGTCCGAGAAGAGTGCAGAGCAGGACTTGCTGATGCTGGGTTTGCTGAAGAGAGAAAAGGAGCTGCTGGTTCCCTCGCCTCCGAGCTTCAGACGGGCCGGAGGGATCAGGATTTTGCTGGGAGGATTCGTGCTGGCGGTCGCAGCAAAAGTGTCTTCGATTTCATCATGACGAGCAGCGCACAACATCAGCGGCCTAACTTGTTGTGCGGCTGGACCTGGACCGCGACCGCGACCTCGTCTACTGCAAATGCTCGCTCGGCCCCTCTTCCTCGGTTTGATGTTCTTCTCGGAAGGATCGGGCCGCTCACCGCTTCGACATCGCTTGTGCTTTTGCTCGCTGTGCTGCGCCTCGTCCTGCCCGTCCTCGTTTTTGTCATTGTCACCACTTCCGCTCCAACTACTAGCACTAGGGCTGCAACTGCTTTCGCGCTGCAAGTACGTCGACGGAGCTCGGCTTCGCTTGCGTACTTGAGGCTCGTCCTCTCTAACTCTGTTGGGGTGCAACTCGCTATTTTCAAAGCAGTTTGAAGCAGCTGCGCGACGCCGACGCCCGAGCAGATCCCGATGCCGATGCCTGTACAAAATGCCATAGGCGATCCATTTCCATCATGAGAAGAAGTTGATAGAACAACCGATAGGCAATAATTCTGTTATTTCTACTCTTTCTCAGAAGTTATTCCAACGACATCCCATGGACATCACCATGCATTGTCGCGACTACGCTAAAGGTTCACCTTCAAGTTAACTTATACTTAACATAAACATTCACATAAAGGTGCATTTCGCATCCACATTGTTTGAAATCTTCAAGAAGCCAGGTGCACAAAGACAAAGCCAGTACCTGCTCTTGCTCGGTCGTACAGCGCCTCGCTCTCGTGGGAGCGGAAGGGGGCGCTCATTTATGTTGCCCGGCGTTGTGGATCCGGACCCACTGGATTTCGTCGTGGCCTCGCCTCCTACGCGATCTCCTGGCTTCGACATTCTATGCGTCTTCTCCCCTCGCGAAGATCCAGCGCATTTCAACGTCCTTGACTGCCGCTTTCGCTGGGAATTTGATGTGAGTTGATGTGCTCCACCTCTTCGTGATCGTGATCCCCACTCCCGGCGCAAGGAAGGCGACGAGCCATTATCTTCATGCTGCTCGTCCTGCTCTACTTCTCTCGCAGCGGCTAGCACATTGACATTCATCTGGTGGTCAACTTCAACATCATCTTCATCATCTTGTTTATCTTCTCGCCCTACTGCCATTGCGGCGCCAGCCGCCGTTGACGCCCCTGTTGTGGCGACCCCGTGGAGGTGGTCACCCCCGTCACCAGAGCCCCCTCCGCCAGAGTTTTCGCTCTGAAACCTCTGGCGGAGGCGGCTCTGGTGACGGGCCGGAGTTTTCGCTGATGATCTACCATCACCGTCAGCCCCAGCCAGTGGTACAACATGTTCAAGTTCTTGATGTTGTTTCTTCTCGTGATCCAGTTGTTCGGCGTCTGCGTGTCCACCTCCTTGATCTTGTCGCGCGTCGTTTTCACGGGGCCCGACCGCCAGCGGCGCTGCACCGTCTTCGTCTTGTTGTTCTTGTTCCGCTTTAATACTGTTGTTTTCATCTTTTGCGGTCATTTTGGCAGAAGTCGCAGTATGATTTTCCCTCCCGATTTGATTTGAGTCTGACGTAGCCGCGAAACAAGGAGCAGCGGCGTCCGTCGGCGTTGGCTCAGCAGTGCTGGTAGTTTTCATCTCGTTTTTCTCGTCCTCGTGCCCGGTCAAGGCCAACGATCCCTTTGCCACGTTTACCACGGTCCCGACGTACTTCCCTTCCTTGTGAGTGCAATCCCAGAAGAGTTCGCGGCAGGCCCAGGCGAGCGCTCTCCGGGCCTCCAGGTTGTAGAGTTCACTTGTGGCTGTTTTCTGCCACTGGCGCGCCACGCGATTCAAATGCTCGATGTTCTTCGCAAACAGCGGGTGGGTCTCCTCCACTCTCGCCTTTGCGGAGGATCTGGAGATGATCTCCGCCGCAGTCTGGGCCACGCGCGGCGCCAGGTTCATCTGCTGCTTCAAAGCAACGACCGCGCGGTCCGATGTTGCCGTTTTAGAAGCCTGCTCCTGCTGCGCCGCAAGGACAGCACTGGACTTGGACTGCGACTTCGGAGTGACTGTATAGTAAATTGGTACGGACGTAAACAAAAATCTTTCAACTCAAATGAAATCGGACAATAGGATCAGGATGGCGAACTCTAGTACTGAGCGTGACTCTACTTGACACGACTACAGTACCTCCAGGCTTTGCGGTTTTGCTCGCTATGTCCCACAGCGAGTCTTCGGGAGAGTCGTTCGCTGTCGTGGTTGGTGCAGGTGCAGCAACGGTTTGTGCAGCCGGTGTCGTTCGTCCTCCTGTGCCTGCATGCCCGCCGAGTGGGACCATTAGTGTCGGCTGGGGCCCGGACGCTTGAGCAGCTTGTGGGAGTTGGAGGTGAATTTGGTTATGGTTGCCGCCTGCTCCGACGGGTGTCGCGCCTCCACGGACAATATGCGGCTGCTGCTCGTACTGCTGGTCATGATACAACCCGCAGTTATGCTGGCTGTATCCACCCCCCATGCTGCTCGAAGACGGAGTCAGAAGTGGCGGGGCCGCAGGAGACGGGCCGCCGGGCCCGGCGGGCGGGCCTTGGTTAAATACCTGCTGAGGCTGAGCGTGCTGCTGGTGCTGCGGGGCGGGGGCGCCGGGCGGGCCTTGGCTATAAATCTGCATGTTGGAGGCCGGAACCGGAAGCGGACCTTTTCCTCCAGCTGCAGGAGCGTGGTGCATTTGATATCCGCCTGCCGGATGCGGCAGCTGCGTTCGGTGTGGCATCAAATGCTGCTGGGGCAGCTGCGCGGCGGGTGGTCCCCCTGAAGGCGGAAACGTGTAGTGGTGCGGTGAAGGGACTCCTGGTGCGGCTCCGCCCCCTGGGGTCATGCAACCCTTCTGCACGACACCGCCCACGACAGGTGGGACGACTCTGCCGTACCCGAACTGATTGGGCGGGGGGCCAATCACGGGCCCGCCAACCGAGGTTAGAACGGTCATCTTTCCCCCGCCCAGATGCGGGGGGGCTCCTGGTGGCCCTTTTCTTATTAACCCACCCTTGGTCACGACACCACCTCCCGCAGACGTTGTCATAGCGTACGGCGGAGCCCCCATCGGCACCCCCCCGCCGAGCATCGCCATTCCGTTGCCGTTCTTTGCGTGTCCGCTTGCGCCCATGTGAGTCGGCGTGTTCACCATGTGATTTGTCTTCCCGCCAACTGCTTCTCCGGGTCCGGCCCAAAAACTACCAAATCCCCAAGAATTCATGGTTTGCGTCCTTGGGTTGTCAAGGTCCTTTGCCTGGCGGGCCCACGGGTCTGGGGCTGAAGAATACGTCAACGGCCCGATCCTGGCCTTCTCCACACTCACCGGCTTTGCGAGAAAAGCCTTGTCGTCTTCGGTTAGTTGGTCGATTCGCATGGCGCGCACGGGGTGCTGCGGCCTCGCCATGCCGCGAACTGGCAGCGCCTTGTCGAGTGCGGGCACTTCAGTACGAGCAGCTCTGTAGAAATACCGGGTGTCACCTGGTACGATTGCATTTGCGATTCGCATTCGGGGGGGTTTCGGTTTGGCTATTCATCATACGGCCGTGAATTGTGGGTCACCTACAACACCATGGACGCGCGCGTGTCTGTTGGGGAACGACGGATTGCGGTTTTGCTGAATGTACAACGTAGAGGCAGAGCAACAAGTGATAAGAATTCAGTGCAGAATGATATTTTTTTATAATCTCAATCTCTCTGGTGTGCGAGTGCGTGTAAAGAACCAGTGACGAGTTTACGTATACGTTTACTCACCGCTACTAGTACTTAAATTTACATTGATTCAGCAGCGGTTCGCCGCCTGCTCCCTCCATGGCCGCCAACGCCATGTGTTCTGATTCGTATTCCAGCTTCAAGTTCACCCCTGCCCACCGCTCCTTTGGGCTGTTCCCCCGGTAGTTGTTCGGGGAAAACCGGTCCGAGGCGGACGCTCCTGGCAGCGCGTCACCAGCACGCTTTTCGAAGGACAGCAGCATGTTCGTTTCCAGATACGGAAACTCTCGCTCCAGGAACTGCATTATGTCGCTCTCGAAGATTTTCACGTCGCCCCCGTTCGCAGCCTTGCAAGCCTTCGCTGTGAGAAAGCCGTGACCCGTACTCGGCACATAACTCTTCAGCCTCGCGAGGTATCGGGTGCTGGTCGTCGCCCTCGCCGGCGGAGTGGTCTCATTATTGCTCGCGGTGGAGTTGAACGCGTTGTAACAATTTGGATGGAGTTGAGTGGCTTCTTTCTTTCCCGCTCCTGTAGTTGTAGCCGCTGGCCTCACGCAGGGGATCAAAGGATCCTGTAGCGGCCACAACTTCAACTTGGCTTGCGCTTGCTCCCTATCAACTATCGCTTGGGCCTTCGTACCTGTGCGTTGCGTCGCTGGTGTTGTTGTAGGGGTCGTGCCTGTTGTAGTACAACTCGGGGTCGGGGCAGTACCAGTCGCCACGCTTACGGTTGCGGACCGTTTCAATGCAGCACTATCGATGGATGCCGCAATCGCTGCAGCTCCACTCTTCGGCATTGCAACGGCCGACGCCGCATTCAGCGTTGCCTGCGTCTCACCAAAGCCAGCGGCACGGGCAGTTGATTTTCCCCCCGCTCCTGCTGCGCCGGAAAATAACTTCGAAACTACTTCTTTTTCGTTTTCAGGCTCGCTTGTAGTTTCACTGTTCTTGTTGGGTGGTAATACGATATCGATGGCACTTCCGTTCGCCGCGCTTGGCGTGGCTCCGCTTGCCAAAGGTGATGCTGCCGCTGCGTCCTTTCTCGTTTCCGAACATTCGGATGCCGAGGGCGGGGGAGCGGCGGATTTACAAGGGGGCTTCATAGCCGACATTTTCGGCTCCGCCTCCTCCAGAAGCAGCATCCTGTCGGTGTCCAGTCCTCGACAAAATTAAAAATCTAGCGATAGCTTACCAAAAATCAATGTGCTGTTGTTGTTCTTTATTAATTTCGTGATGGTGGAGACGCTGAGGCTGACGTTGGTTGGTCAAGAAAAAATATAGTAAGGGTAAGCTGGACTATTTCTAGTTCGTTGTCGCTGGTGGTGGTCCCACTTCTACTTCTGTGTCTGTCGACGTCGACCTGCTCGACCTAATAAGAAATAGACCACGAGAGGAACAGGGAGAAGAGGACATCACGCAGCTGCTACGCTAGAAACATGGCGGAGACGGAGTCGCTTTGCCTTTGGCTTTGTGTTTGAGACAGTACTATGTTTGTACCTATGATGCAGAATGAAAATGAATTCGTTTTTCGGGGGGTCGTACTAACTTATGTGCAGCATGTCTGTGACTGTGTCGGTCGGCGTCAGTCCTGCTTTTACTTTTTATCCCTTCAATTTTTTCATCAAAACTAGCTACGATTCATCAGGGACACGGACAAGGTGAAATGCTAGATTTAGAAGATTGGCGCAACAATGAACGACGATCATGAGATCCCTGCGCGAATACATAAATTTTCTCTTCCTTGCACTCCGTCGGCGCTGCAACGCTGCATATCATTACGCTAGCGCATGTGCTAGCTTTGTCTATTGCTAAAGCTAATGCTATGGTATTTCTGATGAAGGAGCAAGGTCAAAAAAGACAGATGGATATTGCAACGACCGCAACTAAAGCTAAACTACTCACGTCTTCTTGTAGTATTCATCTACGACGTAGAAGTACCACGACATTACATGACTACGACAACCGTAGTGGTTCTCGTCCTGTGGATGTGGTACCGGCTGGAAGTGAAAAAACTGCGTTTACGACTCGCTGATCTCACCCCTGTATACGTCAGTCGAGACATAAAAACGCGGCCACTGCTGCACCACGTCAAGCTGTTCGGAGCCCGAAGGGAACGATGATCTAAGTATCTGTATCTTTATTTGATCATGGAGTTGAAGATCTTCATCCGCTGATCCGAACCGCACTCAGGCAGAATCAGAAACGTGGTCAGCTAAATTTTCATAGTCTTACTCACAGTAGAAGCAGAAGCACCAGATGATGAACAAAACAACGCGCGTCATGGGTGGTAGAAGTCGCGAAGCTGGTGCCCGTGCCGCTGCCGCTGGTAGATTTACTTACTTCTGTTGAAAAGCGGACTTTTCGAAATTGGGAGCCACCAGTCGTGGTCGTCTCATCTTCATTTCGCCGGGCTCGACAGATACAAGTTTCGAGTCCGCGAGGCGCCCGGACCAAGCACGTCCGGGCCACCGCTCCAGAGGTTGTGAACGAAGAACGTGAGGAAGAAAATGGCCGACGCAACTGCGTTGAGGAACGAAAAGAGGTAGGGATACCGCTGCAGAAGGCCTAGCGGAACGATGTTTACACCACCCACGACAGGCGCGTATTCCAGCGCCATCAGGCCCACGCCTACCGACAACCACGCACATGTCCCACAGTAGTACCACTTGTGTCGGAATAAGGATGATGATGAAGCCATCAACCGTGCGACAAGAGGAGCCTTGGACTTTTTTGCGGAGCTATGGCTGCCCGCTCGCGATGTTCTCGGAGTCTTTTTTCCTTCCCCAAACAACGACGTTTCCCCTCTCATCGTCGTCCTCATGCTGGTCAAGCCTTCAGAGAGTGCTCCTGCCCTCGCCTTCCTTCGTTCCGTTTGAGCAACAGAGAGGTGCCCGAAGAACCGCCTCACCTCCTGCGGGGCTCCGCTTCCGTGGAAAAACGCAGCGAGAAACAGTGTGAACAACGCGAGTTGAAAATGCAACAGCGCGTTTTTGTCCTTGTACGCCAGCGGCAGAAGTGAGAAGTGCGCGAAGAGCAGGAAGCCGAGGTTGCGCCAGACCACGTCGCAAGATGCGGCTTTCGACGTCGCGGATATTTGGTCCACCCAGAGCAGCGGCAGCTGCAGCAACACCGGCAGGAGCGGCAACAGAATGGCCTTTTCGTGCACCTGCCAGGAGAACAAGTAAAAACTGAGGCTGCTGCCTATCAGGGCGCGCAAGAATTGGCGGTGGTTCGGTTTCTTGAATGCCGAGACGAACCCTGCGCCAAACGCGCCTGCGAGGGTGAGGGAAAGCGAGAGCGCGAAAATCAGCTGCCGCTTGCTGGCCAGGAGAGGGCTTTGGAAGACTTGCAGGATGATCCCGTGCGCAAACGTGCTTACTTTCTCCGGCGACAGAAGCGCTGAGAGTTGCGGCACGAGGAAGTTCCCCGAAATGCAAAGCGGCATGTCGACAACTGCAAGTTTCACGGACGCGAGCGAGGCGAGCTCCGCTTTTGCCGTCCGCGGCCCGAGCGAATTCGCGGTGTAGAAAACCTCGGAACTGCACGCGTGGTACGCGGTCGACATTTCCGCGATGACCCCCTGCAAAGCGCTTTGGCCGAAGTCAAGATACGAGCCACCATGTTCATCTGTTACTGCTGCGGTCTGATAAATGCTGCTTTCGTCACGCGTGAGCTCGCGGAGCTTGAGCACTGGCGACAGTAACGCCCACAGGTTTCCCACGTAGTCCTCGAAAATGCCGCGCCCAAAGGGAAACACCCGGTTCTTCACCTGCAGCAGCTGCCTGCAGAACGGATACAAAATCAGCCCCGCCGTGAACAAAACCGTTACGCCGAGCCTGGCGATGCGGAAGACGAACCGGAACAGAGAAAGTGGTTTCTTTTTGCGCCGCGAGGAGCCGCCGCCAGACGTGCGGAGCCGAATCTTCGCGATTTGAGAAGAGCTCGCACGTCCTCGACTTCTTGCGCTTGCCTCTAGAACGTCTCCGCGGCCCTCTACTGCGTCTACTCCACTAGAAGATGGCGACAGCCCCTCCTCGATCCCGAGCGTGTCAAGGTGCGTCCAGTCCGCCACCAGTTCCAGGACTATGTCCTCTCTTTCCCGCGCGTCCCCGCGACCGCCGAAGCTGTCGCGCAGGGCCTCCCCCAGGAGGTACAGGAAAAACGCCGGCGCGTAGTACAGGGTCGTCTGTTTGTACAACAGCGCGCAGACGTAGAAAACCGACCCCAGGTACCGTCGCTCGTAGTACACGCAGTTTACGGCCCAGAGCACGCACCCCAGCGCCACCGTGTTAAACTGGAAATGCCCGTGGTCGATAAACAAAACGGGCGCCGCGTTCGCGAGCAGGAAGAACGCAAGAAGCCGCAGCCGCGGAAACGGCGCGAGCCCCTCGTCGCGCAAAACCTTCTCGCAGTAGAAGCAGCAGGCCGTGACGTAGAGAAGCAGATCGGTGAAGAGACAGGCCAGCCGCATGAAGGCCTTGCAGTGCTCGTCGCCGCGCGACGCGAAGAGCGCGAAGTAGTCGACGGAGGTGGAGGACGAGGTAGAGGTGGACCGAGAAAACCGGGAGTCCTCGAACGCGTCCTTGAGCGCGTAGTACACTTTCCCGATGAGCCAGCTGTGGTAGGCCGTCAGTGGCGGGTAGTCCAGACCCCAGAACTGGAGTTCGTTGTGCCTAGTTTTGCCCTGGTACCAGTCGGTGAGCGGGACGTGACTGGTCACTTCGATCCAGTGCCGCTGGGCCTCAAAGTCGCCGTACATGGGAGGGGTTCGTTCCCCGGAATGTGGATGTTGTCCGATGCGCAGCCGGAGGAAAATGCTGAACAAAATCACGGCCACATAGGCGCCCCGACCTGGTCGTGTCTGCAACGTCCAGATTGCGTTGCGCGATCTGGCGACTGCCTCTGCCAGGCCCCGCGCATTTTCGGGAAAGCAGTCCGACAGGGCGTCATCAAGATAGCGGGCACGGGGGGCCTTCTCTGCTGCATTCTTCGGTCCGGCTCCTCTTTCTGGCGCGCCCCCTTCATCAGGTTGCAATCCACTTGAGCCTGCCGGTATTCCTGCTCGTGTGGTTGCAGGATTTGGTGGACATGGCCTGCCACTGGCGCTAGTAGCATCACCCGGCTTCTGGTTCTGTGCCACACCGGAGGAGGCTTCGATTTCGAGTTCTTTGCCATCTCCACCTCTGCTGGGGCTTGTTTTTGGTGCTGCACGCGCTCGCTCCGCCTTCTGTGCGGCGAGGAATAATTCTTTTTCTTTTTTCGCCTTTGCGAGCAGCGATCCCTCGGCGACTCCAGTACTTCCCGCCGCGGCTGGCGGCGTAACAGAGCCCGCTCGACGTCCACTGCCAGAACCGATCCCCTGAGCTTGCCTTCCCGGCCGCACCTTCGACGATGTGGGTGTAGTCCTGCTGCTTGTTGCGGTCTCTTTCGACGATTCCGGCGACCCCGGCGTGCTGCTGGCCGGTGTACTGGCTTCTCCTTCAGTTGTTGTCGGGACCGGAACAGCGGGTGGCACACCAGGCCCGGTAAAGCTTGCCGATGTGATTTTCAGCGGCAAAGGAAGACGCAGATCATCTTCCGCGGGGATTTGTGGTCCTTCTCCACCATCAATCGCGCGGCCACTTCTTCCAGATCCAGAAATCAGCGGGATATTAGGCGAAAAAGGGTCTGACTTGCCGGAGCTTTTTTCGGACCTCGCACCGAGTTCCAGCTGTGTAGTCGTGGTCGTGGTGCTCGAGACCCCCCGTTCCTCGTCGTCGTCCTCTTCTTGTTGAAGTCGCGCTAGGACGCGCTCGAGCACCGAGGGCAGCGGCTTCTCGTTAAGGCCAGCCTCTTCATAGTACGCTCCCGGCACGGTGCTACACCTGATCAACGGGTCCGGTCGCGTTCTTGTTCAACAGGACAGACGAAGAGATCAAAGCAGCCGTGTGGTGGGACAATCAAATCGAAATCTACATCATCAACGTCGTACGTACTAGAGTTAAGTACTTACCTGATTTCCGCATGCCTCAGCAGAGAGGAGCGCGGGTCTACCTCGCACGCCAGCTCCAGAATCCCGAGCCGCGCGTGCGACACAAAAGCTATGCCCCGCACAAGCGCTCCGGCTGGGGCGCTATCTTCTGCTTCGGGGGCGGCGTTATCTGCTCGTAGTTCTTCGCCAAGCAGTTCCTCCACGTCCAGCAGGAGCTCATAGTCTTGGGCTCCCTTTTCCGCCTGTCCGCCTACACTCTCGGGAGGAGCTTCAAGCAACAAGCACCGTTCGCGCTCTTTCCGCCGCGAAACCACGTTCCAGAACAGCCGAAAGTCGCGCTCGAGCACGTCTCGCAAAAGGTGGAGATGGCCACCTCCGCCTCCGTCACGGCATCCAGGAGAAGATGTCGTGCTGAGGCCCGCCGTTGCCATCCTTATACAACTTGCGAGAGGAGCCAGCGATGTTGAATTTCAACAATCTTCGTCTTCGTGCTGTATGGGGCAGCAGCACGTGCATGAGCACGTCGCATAGACGAGAATCAATAGCAATTGTTCTGGACGAGGACGACCAGGACCACGACGACGAGATCATTCACTAGACCGTTGATGCAGGAGTCTCAGCTTCACACGACCAAGATCGATGAAGATCACGAACAGAGATGAAAGGAGGCGCGGAAGCCTCCGCAGTCCGTGGCGAGAAGCAAGGGCACCGCCGGTCCAGCAAAAACGAACGATACAACTATAATTCGCGTATATAAAAATTGTTGTTCCAAAAAAATAATCCACATCTAGTAGTATTTCATCCACATCCTCGGTCCCCGTCAACATCGTATAGGGAGGTTCAGAGTCTCGTCCCGTTTTTGTTTCAAGATCGATTCAAGCGCAAGGGTAATCGACGGAGGTAATTCTTCCTGGAATTTGTCTTAGACAGACTCTACAGCGTGACGGAGACCGAAGGAGTTTGAGTTGTCAAGAACGCGGCAAATGAAATTCTATTTCTACGGGGTACATTAATTATGCGTAGATTCATCCACATTGCAAGTAAACAAGAATGAAATGTTCAGAAAAGTAGGGGGCGTGAACGTGATCGTGATGCCGACGTAGTAAGTTTCTTATTTTTGTTCGTTGCTGCAACGCCGCGGCTATCAGTAACACTGGTGGTTGCTATATGAAATCAATCCCTCCTCCTGGTGAAGGAGAAGGACTGCGAGGACTTGACGAGCCAGAGGTTTCGACTAGAAAATCCACTTCTATTGTTCCACTTCCACTGTTCCGTCGACCGTATCTTCTGCTCGATTGCTCACCGGTTTCTCCTTGCTAACGTGGGGCTGCTGGGCGTCGGAAATTAATTCAATTCCAAAACCAAAATCAAATCAAAATCTACTACTACTTATCTCTCCCTCTCTCCTGTACTCCAGAACGCAGTCCGCAGAAGACTTCTCCAAGTATCTTTTCCTGTCGGCCGACATTCTGCTTCTCATGCTCAATCGATGGCTTAGATCCTCATCGTGGTGTTTGTGTCTCCAGCGCTCGCGCCGGGTGCAGGTGCTTTGCCACTTTTTCTACTCGCGCGACTTTCCTTCACCCATGTGCTCTGCATCTTTCCGTCTCCTCCCGTGGTGGAGGCTGAGCCTGTGGTGCCCGTACTCGGTGGGGCTGCGCCGGGCACCGTAAAAAAGCTCTTTTCCCCGACGCTCGCGGAGACTTTTGCTCCTTTGGACGAGCCACCCCCTGGTTCCGCGAACAGGTCGATGGTTTCGGACTTCTCCTTGGCTTTCTTCAGCGTGGCCATCTTCTGGAAGATCATCGACCGGGCCGCTGCGTCGACAATGGCGTCGTCCGGCTCGTAGACACGGAAGTTCGCCGGGTTTTCCAGAAAACTCCCCACGGTCTCCCCGCCCTTCGGGGCCGAGACGCAGAAGGCCTCCTCGATCTCCTGCGCGATTTCCGCCAAGCACTCCCTCGCGGCCGCGCTTTGCTTCACCGCCCCCGCGGCGGCCCCGCTCTCCCCACCCATCACGTGCTCTTTGATGCAGTCCCGCACGACTTTCCGCAGCGCCTCGCCCATGGTGTCCTCGGTCCGGTTCCCCTCCTCCACAAATTCCTGCACCTTCGCCGCGATCTTCGTGAACAGGTTGGTGGAGTTGTCCAGCTGCAGCAGCTTCACCAGCAGCTTCTTCTTCTCCGCGTTCTTCTGCGAGAACGTGTCCTCCCCGTTTTCTGCCTCCTCCTCGTCACAAACCTTCACCTGCTTCTCCACCGACCCCTTTACCACCCTTTGGCCCGCCTTCACCTGCTTCGGGTCCAGGCCGCGGAACACCCCCCACGCCGTCCGGCAGAAGAACTCCACCGCCGCGCGCGCCATCTCCAAAGCCGCCGCCTCCCCCACGTCCAGCTTCTCCATCAGGTTGCTGCGGAGCGCCCGAGTCACCTCCTCGCGGTGCTCCGCGTCGTCCAACATCTGCCCAAGCCATTCCTCAGGGTCTTTCTTGGGGGTTTTTCTCAAGCTCCTCCCTATACACTGTCCTCCCACCGCGTCACGCTTGAACCATCTCTGCAGGTGGGCCGCGTCGGGCTTCGTGTCCACCATTTGCATCTCAAGGTTCTTGCGGTCCGCGGCCGGTAGCCCCTCCAGCAAATCGCCGTTATCCTCCAGCACCTGCTTCTTCGTGAGGATGAGCCGCTTGTTGCTGTTGATGATGTTCCGGATCGCGCCGGCGAGCTTGGGCGCGCCCTGCTTCGAGATGCCTGTGTGCACCAGACACGCCTCCACCTCGCCGTCGTTCAGGACCAATTCCCCCTGGTCGTCGAACAACCCCAGCACCTGGGAGGCCGCCTGGTCGAGGGGCGAAAGGCTGCGCTTCTTGTTCTTGCCGCTCGTGCTGGTGCTCGCCCGTGGCGTTCCGGCGGGCGTGTTGGTCGTGGAGGTCGTCCGCGTCACGACCACTCCTGCCGAGGGCGGGTGCTGCGTCGTGCGTCGTGCGGCGGACGCGGCACTGGACCCCGCAAGGAGGTCTTCGCTGTCCAGGCTCCCGCGGTCGGGAGTTCCGGGGGGCGTGAGGCCCCCGGCGGTGGTTGGGTGTTCGTCCTCGTCGAACTTCATCTCCATCTTCTCCGCCAGGAATTTCTGCACGAGATCGACCGGCGGCATGCCGTCCGCCGCGTGGTGCTCTTCGGGGAAGGCCGCCGACTTCGATTTCATTTTCTCGCCCGTGTTCGCCTTCGTGAAGGTTGTCTGCAGCGTGGTCGCCTTCTCGATTTGGCCGCTGAGCTTCTCCGCGAGCTCCCGGTCCTTCTCGGTGCCCACCACGGACAGCCGCTTCTTCGCCTTCGCCGGCTTCTTGCTTCTTCGACTGGTGCGCCCGGAGGGCCGCCCTTCGGACCCCGCGGTCTCCTCGCTCTCCTCGGTCGTCTGACTCGGAGTCGTCTCCCCCTGCTGCCCCACCTGGTCCGCCATGTGCTTCGCGCACTCCTCCGAGAATCCGTTCGCGACCAGCACATCCGCCACGGCGTCCTTGTCCTTGGAGAGGTCCTTCGCCGACGCGACCTGCAGCTTCTTGCGGATCTTCTTCAGCTCCTGCTCCTGGTCCTTCCGCGACTTCATAGTCGAGAGCTGCTTCGCGTCCTGCTTGGCCTTCTTCGCCGATTTCGTTTTGTCCTTCAGTAAATTGCGCTGCAGCACGTTGGCGATCCGGCGCTGCCGGTCCGCGTGCCGCCGATACAACAGGTACGCGAGCAAAAAGCAGCCGGCCACCGCGGCCAGGCAAAGACAAATCAAGGGAGCCCTACCCAGATGCCAGAACTTTCGGGGATGATCATCATTTTTACCGTTATGTTCTTTTCCCTCGTCACCGCCATCCGATCCTTCATCACGTCGTGCCTCTTGGGATGATGTAGATGACGCTTCCATTCTTGTTCTTGTTCCGCCCGCAGCAGCGTGCCCTCGCGCTGCAGTGCTTGCAGCATCGACCTCGAGAAACTGGTGGGAAGAGGAGGACGCGGACAACTTGTTCTCATCTGCATCAGGGTCGATCCGTGTATCTTGGACGAGGACGCCGTCATGCGGGCGCTGCTGCTGCCCGCGAAGCCCCGCCAAGAAGCCTTGACGCGGAAGCTCAGCTTTATCCGCCTCTCCTGCAACTTGTTTCGCCGGGCCATCGTCTTGAAGATCTCCAACAACACCGGGTTTGTGCAGCTGCAGCCCAGCTGCAGCGAAAACAAAAAATAGGGGCGAGAAGAAGTGCAGGCGAGATCGCCGTAAAAGCACCATCATCTTCACCAGGCCCGGGGGGATGGACCTATCTTCAGAGAGCGTGCGTGGAGGTGGATGCAGCTGCGCCGTGCGACTACTACAACGACAGCGTAGTCATGGTTACTCTGCCAGTGCCAGTCAAAAGTGTAATTTCTTGTTCTTCTTGACGTTCATCCGCATGGCTTCGGTGGATTTGTTTCTAGTTCTAACAAGAGACTGCGTGGATTTGTTTCTACTTCTACTCGTAGTTGGCGTTGGGGGGGCAAGGGAAAAACGGGGCGTAGGCGTAGGAACGAACGCCAAACGAAACGAGGGCACGGGTACGAATTCGAAGGAATAGAGATAGACGTAGACCTGCCTCTGCTTCGATTTGATTTGGTTTTGGAATGATTTATACAGACCTGTTCGGTAGTTGTAGTAGACAAGGCACTTCACCATGACCGGTGACCACGGACGAGACGAGATGAATTTGAAGACGGCCTCGAGGACGGACGAGACTAAATCTAAAGAAAGTCCGCATTGCGTTTTCGTTCTTGCTCTTTGCATTTCCTTGGTGGTCTTCTATTATTTTTCTAGGTGCGCGACTGCAACGGAAACGTCGAAGAAAAATGTCCACACGAGCAACGGATGCGCGAACGACGTTGACGATGACGACCGAAGAAACTCCTACGTTATGGTTGTTGGCTTTGTGCATGTGCTCTGAGCCTCATGGCAACAACGTCGAAAACCGTGCGCATGTACCTGGTTTGCTTTCGACCAACCGTCAGCACCACGAAGACGAACAAGACGATGACGACCACAACGCCAACGATGAACTAACACTAAGGACTGAATCTGGAGTGCTGGTGTATCAGCAGGACCCCCTGAGCGACCTTGGGAAACGGAAATTATCGTCAGCCGGCTTGTTTGATAATGGTGCTCTACTTCCAACAAATAAAGTAAAAGTTCAAGTTCCGATTTCATATTCATGTTGATTGAATTAGTTTCAGTCAGATCCAGATGAGGAGCGCATAAGTAATTAAGGGTCTTGCCGACATCTTCATCATCGCTTGTGAAAGAATGATTGCAATTCCAAACTTAAACGAGTAATTGGGGGGGCATCAGGATCAGCGGCATCACTTGCGGGACTACTTTTTTCGTTTCCTCTTCCTCATCTGCAATGTTCCCGACGACTACATTCTGTCGAGGTATTCGTCTTCTCCTCGCAGTTTCGCCACCATGGTGTTGTACGCGAAGCAGTTTCGTGGTATTTGCCGGAACCTGGGCCTTTCTCTGAAATTGCCCACGATGTCCGCGATTCCCGCCTCCGTCTCGAGAAAGCGGTCCAACCGGTCCTCCACGCCGAACATCCGCTGAACCGGTGGTTCCTCCTTCACCACGTCCCGCATCTCGAAGCAACCGTAGCGGTCCCCGAACTTTTTGCCGTTCGGCCTTCGGTTCTGTCGCCACAACACGGGATCGTCCGCGCGCGCCTCCGCCGGCTCCGTCGCCGGCGGCACGATCGGCTGCGGCTGGATGATGGCCGGGTTGGATCGCTTCTTGATGTGGGATCCGCGGGAGAGGTGGTCCACGCCCCGGCCCCGGCGGAGGTGGCCCGCAGGAAGTGGCTGCGCCGCAGCAGGAGCTCCTGGTGTCGTGGTGGAGGTGGATGACCTTCCCGCTACTCCTCCGGCTACCGTACCGGAGGAAGACGCGTTACTCGCATGAGATCTGAACCCACCACCTCCACCCCCGCCTATTGTTTTGGCCATGCTCATCTGAGAGTCTAGGTTCACGCTCAACTTGTGCCGGTACGTCTTTTCCAGACTGGGCAGCCACTGAACGAATTGCCGGTTCTCCATGCCCATGATGGGCGAGTAGCCGTCCTGGGAGGCGGAGTTCTCCTTCTCGAGTTTGTTGGCGTGCGCGACCTTGTGGTAGTACTGCGTCTGGCTGTCGATCTGGTTCTTCAAATCCCCTTGTATGCGCGCAATCAGAGCGTCCTCGAGAGAATCAATCACGTACTTGTGTCCCCCGTCTACTTCGCCCGCCCCGGAAAATGAATTTCCACCTTGTTCGCTCCCACCTGCTTCTGAGATGGACGGGGGAAGCTCGTTGTAGCGTCGATCACCTTGCAGATCTGGGTCGCGGAGGCTCCTCGCGTTAAGTTGATGTCGCTGCTGGTGTATTCGTCCGCTACCGCTTCCACGACCAGTTCCTACCGACATGGTCCTTGACGCGACCGACGCAAAGCCCGATTGCTGGTCGTCCACTTTTGGCTGCTGGCGCTTTGCAGGGAACTGGCGAAAGATCGGCCGTCTCTTCCAATCCAGATCCGTCTGCTCAAAGGTGAGCCGCTTGGCCATACCCCGTAACCGCCGCAAGGTCCAGTCCTCCTCGGACTCCGGAATGCTCTCCATCCTTGGCGTTCCTCCGATGTTCGCTCGGATTCGGAACAAAAAATGGTAGATGAGTTATAAGTGCTGCAGTGGGAGTAGTTGCAATTACAGAAGTAAAGATCTGCAAATGTACTGGGTAGGTAAAAACATCAATGAAATCATGGGGGAGGGTGCGCCATGTGGTGGCCCTGGAGTTACGAAATGCGAAGATCCTCTATGGACTCGCCAACGCCAACATTGGTTGCTACCTGCTACTACTTCCACTTTACTTTCTGATTCTAAATCTAATGATCGGCACGTGCACGAGTCACGATCAACACGAAAAGCAACTTTCTAACGACGGAGTGGTCGTGAACGGACCATTTGTGTTGAATTTTACGCGACGACACCGACAGTACCGAAAACGATAATTGCACGACAGCGACAACCGAGGTACTTATCCGTGTTCCGCTGCGATCAAATTCAAAAGCCGAGGTGGAAAACGCGGCACTACTGCACGAAACCGAGAAGCTGGCAAAACGCTCGAAGCGATTGGCAAACCCACCGACTACTCCTGGCATGCGCATGACGATGACCATTAGATCTAGATGCGGTAGCTGCAGGGACACAGTTTCATCTTCAGGAGTGAAATTAAAAATGGAAAAACTGACTGATGTATTGATGCCCATCTTCTTGCTCCGGTCATGAAAAGGTGCGACGACGAGCGCGTGGTGCAGCGCGAGGCCAATTGCAATTGGTTTGAAGCAGTATGCATCCGGTCCTGCTCAAAAAAAGTATAGTACGAGTCGTGGTAGCCGAAGATCATGGTCGTGAAGAAACTGTCTTTGGTCCTCTGAGACGAGCAGGTATTCGCAAGTTCACATCGATCGATTCAGCGTCTGGGGCTTCTGCTCCTGGACCGTGTTGTGTCTCCGGCTGGTCGGATGAAGATGTCCCCCACTTGCGCGCCACCTGTTGCCAAGCTTCCGGTCGTTGTCGGAGCTGCGGCTG
>RXOD01004416.1:0-22644 GCA_005223375.1 Amoebophrya sp. AT5.2
GACCGGATTGGACATCTCCCCACGCTGTCAGTGACCCCACCCGTTGCACAGTGCAGCGAAAACGAGCAATAGTGTGCGAGTCTGGCATGGAGCCACAGCCCCACAACAACAACCCAACGCGTCCGGGCACAGAATGAATCTAACCCCCCCACCACGACCCAGGGCGGCCGGGCTCCGCCCGGCCCAGCCTTGTAAAAATAAAAAGTACAATATAATCACAACATTCACATGGACATGGACATCGACAAGGACATGGCGTGCGGGATAAGGAGAAGATGCGGAGGAAGTAAGTAAGTAAGTAAGTAGGCATGGCCATGAACAACGCGAAGCTGGTCGTGGTCTTTCGTAACTTTTATGTTTATGCACCATGCATCACCATGAAGATGAACAACGAACTTGAGTTCTGCATGATGAACTGATGCGCCGTCGACGTCGTGCCGTGTCATGTTCGTCGTGAAGATGCCGACTACATTCTTGACAGCTACTGCAGCTACAGCTTGACAGTCATTTTCATCGATATGTTTTATGTCTAAGTACACTAAATATGATGACGTATAACATTTTGGCTTCTGGTGGCGATGGCGTGCTCTTCTTGCTCAGCTGAGAATGAAGCTGAAGAAGCACCAGAAGGGCTCGTCTGTTTTGAAGGTTCTACTTTGCCAAGAACTGGGTTGATGCGTCGTATGTCCTGTCTGGGTTTTCAAAGCAGCAAGAAAATGATCGTCCTCGACGTCGTCTTGCATGATCGAGGGCCGTGGGTTCCGTCGTTGATGTACGAGGGGGGAGAGTCAGGCCCAGAGCAGTTCGTTTGAGACTGAGACGAGATACCTACTTTTACAACAAGCTCAACTACTAGAGGGTGGCAGAAGCGGGGGAACCTCGTGCGTCGCTGGTTCGATTTCGAAGATTGCTGATGCTCCACTGTGGCTCCTGCTCCTCGTCCAGACGTAAGTATTTGGAATCCGCAACCTAAACACGCAACCAAGCAGGATCAACTGCTCGACGGGACGACCATTGATGAATGTCAATGTGTGCAAAATTTTAGTGCCAGAGTTACGCATAAAGTTGTAGTTGCTCATCCAACTCTACTTTCATCGCAGTTTCGAATAGCAAAGCCAGCGGAAGAGGAATGGCGCTTTCGATGCAGGCGCTGGCGGCCTCGGACCCAGTCCAGGTACGGGTACCTACTTTTTCTTATAATATATGGTGGTAAAAAACTCACACTCAGAAGAGAACCGGCGATGCTGGAAAATGAAACTGACGCATGTAGTACTGGTACAGCGTTGCATCGCCATCCCGCCGGTCGTGATGAACATGAATTCGAATCCTCAGTTACATGCTAGTACGAGCTTGTGTCTGAGTCTCGAAAACGGAAGCCCGTTCCTTAGGCAACCGTACCTGCTCAACTTGAGTTAACACCGACCACGACAGGCCCTGGCCATGGAGTTTCCCGATCTGTTGTTCAAGGAGACTGTGCTCTTCTTCTACTGCGCCGCCATCGGTGTCGAGCTCATGTCGAACGAGAAGATGGTATATTAGCTGTCCTCTTGATAAAGATGAACATAGTTAGATTAGCATAGTCTTCTTGGTTCTTGTTCACATTCACTCTTCTTGTTGCCTTTTTCGTTTCAGTTCTCATCGTGAGAGGATGACGATGAGGACGAAGATATAGCTACGGGTATGGTCCTGGTCCTCACACGCATCGATCTAAAATCGCTTCTACAGTACACCTTCGTGCACCTGATCTTCCTCGCGCTCATCCGGGCGTTCGGGAGTTACGGCGTGGTGCTGCCGTTGCTGCTCGGGCAGCTTCCAAATCGTGCGTTCGAGAGCTCGGATACCTACCTATGGTCCCTCGCCACCGGCCTGTTCTACAGTGGGTTCTTCGTGGCGCACGTGCTCCCGCCCAAAATCCACAAGTTCTTCCTCTACGTCAACCGCTTCTGCCACTCCGTCATCCGCGGAAACTCACTCGGACACGGATTCTCCATGACGGTGCTTCATGACACAAACGCATCCTATTTCTATCGATCGCCACTAACACTTGAACAAGATTTATTTCGATGGAGCTCCAGCGCCAGCTACTGTAGGCGTATTCTCGCTTGAACTTCAGAATCGGTAGCTGCTTTGTTTCAACAATATGAATTATCATTTAATATTAATATGAATCAATGCTGCAGACGAGGGAGAGCATTAGTCACTCGGTCCACAGGTGAACCTGGCTCCGAGCAGTTTGTGGGCCCCTTTTCTGGGGGGGGTGGCCGCGGTGTGCGGCCACAAGGTGCTGGAGGGTGGCGTGAACGCCTTTCAGGAGACCGCTGACGCAGACGTCCTCTTCGGGCTGTTCGGCTCCTTCATCTACTTCGTCCTCGTACAGTACGTCGCCATGCCGGCAGCACTCGCAAGAGCACTGCTCGTCCTCATTCACGTACACTTTCACTATTACCTTCTCTCTGTTTCATCTTGTTGCAAAGCGAAGCAATGAGTTTTAGCAACAAATACTATCTTTTCGTCATCGTCGCCTGATTCTCCAGTATTTATAAGCTTTCACATTATCGATCACCAGTTCTCCATGGAGTGGGGCTGGATGGAGAAGGTGGCGGACAAGCTGACCATGCGGTACGCGCTCTTCAAGGACATGGTCCAAACCAAGATTGCGGCCCTCCGCCCCGGCAAGAAGGCAGCGGTCGCGGTGTCGATGAAGGCCGCACCGGCCGCGAAATCCATGAAGCGCGGGCGCTCCAAGACCCCCGCGAAGAAGAAGTAAAGCGGACCGGGTACTATGGGGAGGAGGAACGACAACGAAAAGGAGAACGGAAGGTAGAGGTACTGGTACCTAGGTGGATAATATTAGAACGAAGAACAAGAAGTGGAAGGTGCTAGTGGAGGTGAGGTAGAGGAAGGTCCCATTGAACTTGATCCACGAATTCGAACTCTTGTTTGCTTTCTTACGTGAACTGCTGACGCAACGAAATTTACAACGAAAACTCCAACCAAGTCCAAACGGTTCTACTATGCCTCTTATACCCCAGAGTTAGACTCAGAGAGAGAGCGTTAATATACGGATTCTATTGCAAAATCGAGTTTCTACTATTGCTTCGAAAACCCGTTGCTTGACGTCCTTAATTGATCATCGATTGCCAGCCAACATCAGAAAAAAGCACTGCCCCGCACTCCACTGGAGTCAGGTGGGTTGGAAGCCGTCTCCAGAATACGAATCTGGTTGCGCAGAAAAGCGCTCTCAAGGATAACAGTTTGTTACGAAAATGCAAGCCACATCAGACTATGTACAAATGTTTCACTTTAACTGCTACACTACACTGTTGGCTTCCTTTCGGGAAATCCAATGGTGATGCGTGAATGATGCGCGCAACGTGACAAAGACGGGCTCTATGTTGTGAATCGTTGCTGTAATATACCACTCAGCGGAAGAAAACCGCAGCCACGTGTAAGATCATCAGATGCTGGTGCTGCGCAAACCACTGCGGACGCGTCGGAGGAAGAGCATAAACTTAAACACCTCTCTGCAGCTAGTTCTTTGTCTTTCGAACATGTTCACGTTGTCGTGGTTGGAGCTCATCCTCTTCCTCGAAAAACGCAGATCGGATTCGCGACTGCGACATTTTTAATGTGCTGACCATCAAGTAGGAAATCAATGGAAACTCGAAGGAGATGAAGGAGTGCGCTTTCGTGGTCGACCGAGAGAGAGTCGACAAATGGGCCGATCAATCTGCTTCGTAGAAGGAGTCGCTGTCAACAAAAAAAAGTAGTCAGAGTCACTCTGAGTCTGACTCTCTTTAAAGAGTACTCATTCCTACTACCGTACAAGAACTCCATGTCGTAGTCCTACTTAAAATTGATATACAAATATTTTTACGGTCGCGATTCATTGCATCATTCACTGTCACTTCTACTTTCCTCATCTATTGTACCACGCAACACCGACCGAAGCGTCGACGCGGAGGTGTGTAGAGATAGGCACAAGAGCAGCGGAGAACGAGAAGTGGAGTGAGGGGTGAAGCTCCTGTAGCTGGAGCGACGCTTTCTGCTCGTACAACTACCACAATCAACAGTTGCGCGTGCGAATACTGGTGTGGTAGTCGTACGAGACCCAAAAGTGGTAATCGTACGCGAAAGAAGCACCAACATGATGCGTCTTGGTTGTATTCGTTCGTGGCTCCGCAGTCGTCGTGGCGGCAAGGAGGGGGTCGACGACGACGAGGATTGTGATGCGGAGGAGTACTTTGCGCTCCGCCAGCTCCGCATCCAGCGCAAGCTCGAGCACGCAAGGGCCGAGAACGAGAAGCGCTGGGTCGACCTCAAGAAGGCCGTAATCTCCGACCTCATCGTCCCTTCGTCCGGGGCCCCCTGCGGGAGTAGTAGTTCGTCCTCTGCAACTTCCTCATCCACCTCGTCCCGCCAGACGCACCTGCTTCCCGCGCTCACGGACGCGGTGGACGCGCGAGAGCTCCGGAGAACCTCGCAGATTCTGAGCGAGTTGCACCGGCCAGAGCTTCTGCAGGAAGTGCAAACTGCGGAGGGTCGGGTCGCCGTGTGGACGCGGATCGATGCCTCGGTGAAAATGATCCGCGATGCGTTTGAGGAGGGGCTGCCAGGCTTTGACGCGTGGGCCGCGGTGGAGCCCTGGATCAAGTTTGGGGAAGACAAACTGCTCGCGGCCGGCGTCGCGGGAACAGCACATGCAAAGCGTGGTGTCGCAGGAGCTCCTGCGAACCCGAATGCGAAAGTAGATCATCCCTACCCGCCACCGCCGAGCAACGCGAATTCCGAGCGGAAGCTGCGCTGGCGCCTGGACCGGTTGCTGAACCTTGAGGTAGGGGGCGAGGAGGTCGACGTCGAGCCGAGTTCCTCTTCGGAAGCTGGGGGGCAGGCGAAGGCGAAGCGACCGGGCAACGTGCCTTCGGTGCGGCTGAGCAGCACGAAAACGACGTCGACCCTGCTCCTGAATGGGCACGAGGAGAACGCGCGCCCCTCCAGCTCAGCCTCGCGGCGCCGCGCGAGTAGTCGGAACAAGACGTCGCCAGCGCTCGACGAGGAAAAAACGTCTGCCAAAAATGCGAATAAAGGAGAAAAACGCGGTGCCGGCGATCGTTCGCGCTCTCGGGACGCGTGGAAAAAAGCCTCTCCGAAGGACGTGGACCTGGAATCGAGCAACGGCACCAACTTCATTCAAGATGATGACGATGACGACGAAGACGACGTGCCCTACACAGCGCGAAGTAACCGGAGCAATGTCTACGAGGTACTGGAGAACGAGAAACGCTTCCAGGGTAGAAGGGGACCAGAAGCCTCTGGGACACCAAGGCGAATGCGGCCAGGTATGGATCTCCGTCTCGATGTTGGATGTAACAAATACAAAAATGCGCAGCAATGCTTATAGCATATAGCAAGTTTTAATTACGCAATTTTCTTTGATGCTGGAGCTGCTGCTGGTGCAACGGGACGACCACGACGCCATACCCAATCCCAAAATTATCAAAAAGTAAATAAAATCGAAATCAGATATTCACTCTGCGGCTGGTCCCCCACTTCCCAAGCTCCCAACACCGCGACATAGCAAAACAAACGAGCCAGAAAAACCACCACAAGGACCGCGACCGGCCCAGCAGCAGCAGCAGCAGGCACAAAAGCCACCTGGTGAGGCGCCGCCGTCTGCGGCTGCGCGCCCGTTCTCGGCGAGAAGTATATCCATTGTCTGGTGCTGTCTGTGCGTACGTCATCTGCTACGCTCTTTCCTTCGTTTCTTGGGTGGATGCGGAGGTTGCGGCTCTTTCATTAAAATGTTTTTAATGAAGAAAAAAATGAACAGGTATTCGGATCGCAGAGGCCTTGGGAACGAACCCGCACCCGGATGTTGACAAGTCCAAGTCGAAAAAGCAGCGGCCGCAGAGCGCGGGTCTCTTCGCGTTTCGGAGGTTCCTTCCGGCGACGGGGGCGAGCCGGGCGGCCGCCGAGGAGCAACTGGGCCCCGGACAATCGTATGCGGATGCGCCGCCGCCGGACGATAATGCTGCCGCCAGCCCCCCACCTGCCGACAAATATCCCAATCCGCAGCGGAGACCCGCCAAACCACCGCCTGCTCCTGATCACCTAAAGGAAGGCCGGTCCGCCGTCTTCAGTGGACGCCCTCCGAAGGATCCGCGGAGTTCAGCAGCAGGAGGGCAACAGGCTCCGAGCTCTGCGTCTTACTCCTCAAACCTGCCCCACCACGGGAAGCACGGTGAGCATTTCGCAGGCGCCGCGACGCCATTCGCATTCAAGCAAAACGGGGCCTCCGGAGCGGGAGCGACGAGCAGCGACAGGCGACGCAGCTCGCCGGTGCTGTCCTCGCCGTCGCCAGAAGATGCGGACGAGGTGGGTGGGGGCGGCGGCGCCGCGTCGTCCCCAGACGTCCCGCATCAACAAGACGCAACCAGTGGCAAAAATAAGAGTAAACAAAGTCCCGCGGGTGGTGGTTCTTCAGAGGCGCGCAGCAGAAGTGCGGGGGCGGGCCGTGCGTACTACTACCACCGCGACTTCTACACGTCGTCGACAGAAGCAGGCGGAACAACGGGAGCGGACGAGGAGTCGTGCGGGAGGAGTGGAAGCGAAGCTGGTGGGGTCCGCGGAACGGCAACTGACAGCAGAAGCAGCAAGCAAAATAAGTTCGAAAACGTTGTTGCTTCCGCGGCGGCGCAGGCACCTGCTGGCCGCCCGCCGACCGGGATGAAACCTCCGCAGGGACCAGCACACTCCACACCGCGAATGTCGACGCCGAGCGGGCCGTCGTCGGCCGGACCGTCGCCGGAAACGCCGACGTACTCGCCTACCAGCGACGAGAGGACGAATGCGAAGGAATACCGACGAGAGGACCACCGTCACGAACACTACACGAGCCCGAGAACGTGCCAGACACCACGAGAACACCCAAGAGATGTAGCAGCAAGGTAAGAAGTACTTCTGCTTTCTGTCGTGTCGTGGGGTTATACCAAGGAAAGAATTTGAATTAAAACTTGCGCGCAAGCCACCTGTTGTTCGCCAGGGTAGGAGATAAAATTTAACGTAATGTTACTATACACAACTTGTTCAACTACTTCCTTGTGCAGGAGGAGCGAAATTCGGTGAATATCGACGTGTCGAAATCTATGATGATTCCAGGATGTTCGCCAGTCGCGACGGAGTGCGAAGCGAGCGACCCGGAAGCGCGCGCCCGCCGGCGTCTGATAACGACACGCCCCAGAAACCTCAGAACCCGCAGGCAGCGCAACAACCGGGAGCACCGTCGGCGTCATCGTCTTCGTCAAGACCAGGTACTAGTACTTTCATTTCTTTCGTTTCATTGACTTGTTCATGAATTGAAATAGAATTTAGAAACAATTACGAATGAATCTTCCTTCAGTCACTGACAACTTCTGCATCCACCACTCCTCGCTCAGGCTCGAGCCAGCAGTCTTACCGGGCATCGGCGCAGCGCGATTACGTGGCTTCGGAGTACGACCAGTACTACCACCAGCGGTCGTCCCAGTACCAGGAGCAAATGCGCCGCGCCCGCGCCCAGTCTGCCAACAACTTCCGCGGGAGTCGCCAGCACCAGCAGCACGGCGAATCTTCTTCTTCGAGTTCTGCTGGTGCGGAACACCAACCCCAGCCCCGTCCGAGCAGCTCTGGTGGCTACCGCCGGGAGTACACGGGGAACAAGAACCCGGAGTACTACTACCACAGCTACGGTCAGAATCCACCAGGCCCCGATGGTGGAGCACCTCCAAATAACCAGAAGCAGTACAACGAACATGTGCCGCGCTTCGCCCAGCAGCAAATGCCCGCCGGAGGAGGTGGGCCGCGGGCTCCCGATTCCGCCCGCAGCGGAGGTGGAAGTGGAGGAGGAAATAGTGCGCGAAGCCAGCACCACCCTTCGTTCGGCGACGCAAACATGCCCGCGTGGTTCCGCCACGAGTTTGACCGCGCGCAGGAGCAGCGTCGCGAGGAATACATGCGCGAGCAGCGGGCGCAAGCGGAGCGGGCGAGGAAAGCGAACGCGGAGCGAGAAAGGCACAGATACGAGGAGGCGGAAACAGCGCGGAGAGCCCGGGAAAAGTACTTCGAAGAGCAACGGAAAAGGGCCGAACAGGATCGGGAAAGGGAAAGAGAGAGGGAGCAGCAGCGTCGGCCATCTTCCTCATCCGCGAGGAAAAACTGCATGACGGGGGCGGAGCGACAGCAAGCACTGCGTTTTTTGGGCCTAGACGCGAGTCGGCTACCGTCGGCCGACGATCTGAAACAAGCCTACAGGTGATTGTGATGTATGCACAGCAACAGCAGCAAGAGCACCTGCACCAACGTTTTTCTTATGCTTTCGTTGTCGTGATCTCCCGTTCCCGAAGTTAAAAAACAAGTAGGCGAAAATCATAATCAACACACGCATCCGAGAAATCACTTTCAACGCCACGACATTGACACTGGCAGGCGCAAGGCTAAGGAATTTCACCCTGATCGGCCGCATAACCACGGCGAGAAGCAGGCGCTGGCCGGCGAGATGTTCAAGAAAGCGAAGGAGGCCTACGACAGGCTGCTCGCGGACAACAGCGAGCAAGAAGCTTACGCGAAACCCCCGCCACAGAGAAGCTACAGCATGAATCCGAACCGGGGGAATCAGGGTTTTCGGATTTGAAGGCGAGCGCTCCAAGACGCCCCTCGCTGTAGCTGATGAAGAGGATAACACCTTACTTTACTTTAGGAAGATTTTGCTCGTCGGATCGAATTCTAAAATGAAACAAACCGAAAGAAATGATCAGAACAAGAGAGGTGACGAGACAGCCCTTCGCGCGGCTAGGGCTAGTACCCGCGGCTGCGTACAGGTACACTAATGACAGATGAACACAGCACACTCTCTCAGAGTCAGATGAAGAAGTGTAGTTTGAGCTACTGTTTTTTCGAAAAAATGACACAGTTTAGATGATACTAACTTAGATCATAGATTGACTCAAATGAAACGAAATAGAAATACCAGCAGATTCTGGTGACCAGAATGAAGTTCGAGTACTACACCTGCATACTTAAACAAACTTGTTACGTTACGTCCTCGAGAGCCCTCCAGATCTTGTGGACGCCTATGATTATACTTGCTATGCTACTGCTAGAATGAACCTGAACCTCCTGAACCTGATGCTGAGCGTAACCTTTTCGATTGTACCGCTACTCGATTTAGAAAGTAGATCTAGATTAAGATTTAAGTTTAGTACTGGAAGGAAATGCCATTGATTTATGGTTTCGCCGACGTCGTGATGCTTTGGGTCGGTTTGGTGGCCCAATGCGCTCCGACAGGAAAGGAAAAGTGCGATGAACATGCCGCCCATTATTTGAAGATAGAATCCCGATCTCCTAGCTCCTACCAGCCCCAATGAATTGTAGTTGCGCTCGCATGTTGCGCGAAAGACCGCTTTTCTTCAACGTCGCGATGAACTGCAAGACGAGCTATCGAACAAACCAAATCAAGAAGAACCAGAAGCTGATCGATCCCTTGCTTTAGCTGAAACGAACCAAGACCAACACCAAATCATTATAACAAACGAATCAATACCAGGTTTAGGTAAAAGTCAGTCGCCTATTCATCCAGACGAGAGACCCCATTTTCTACGTCCATTCGCCGAGAAACGCGTGATGTAAAGGCGTTCCGATCCTTTATTTTTTTTTTTTTTGTCAGATCGAGCCTACCCCCTATAAGCTGGCTCGATAGTGTTACCCACGACGCAACTCTTCCCTGATCGCCCTAAGTAAATGGCTTCCAGGAAAAAGTAACTCCGCCGCTCTATACTATCGCACATAGGATGAGTTTACGGCTTTGCATCGTCTATGTGAATCCTCACGATCTTCGGTGGAAATTTTCCAGCTTTTCGGGCTGCTGGAATTCTGCGACAGTAACTGGTTGGGCGCCTGTGGTCTCCTCCTTCCCGTGTGATTGCAGTCACCGCGAGAAGGATGCCTTTGGAGGGTCCGCAAGCACTTACCTGGTTCCTGCCGTCAGGCTCTGGACTACTTTAAAGCAACAACCTGCTTCCTTCGCCTCGCCTCGCTTTTTCTCCTTCCGTTTCGCTAGCCATCGCCATCGTTCCGATCCTTTATTGATGATTGTTTGTGATGAAAAAATAACCAGTGAGCTTCTTTTGATTTGGGCGAAAAGTACCGCGGCAAGGCCAAGCAGAAACAAGAAGGGAAGATATCAAATAACGCTGCCAACACGCAGCTACAAACTAAGAACAAGCAGAAGCACGCCCCAATAAAGGTCCCCGGCATTTGCTCGCGCCGCGGTGCGATGACGTTTACGACACAAATTCCGCGGACGCGGAGTACTGATTTTTATCTGGCGGAGAGCGAGAAAGAGAGAGAGAGAGACTTGGCCTGAGCAGTAGGCGCGGTAGGTCCTCTTCCTATACGTGTTCCACCTCGACTAGGACTTGGACTACAGCTACTTCTAATACTAACTTACTCATCGCATCTGGTTCATCTGGTGCAGCTGCTGCTTTTATGTCATCGATTATTTGTTAGAAGCAAGGTAAATCTTATCGATCGTGATCCTCGTTGGAGCTATTCCTGCACCAGAGCGTGAGCGCAAAGTGGAGAAGAACAGGCTCCATTGAAAGCGAGACCAAAGTGGCAAATTTGGGTGGGGGGGTGGCAAAGTGTTGCGAGGATCAATCCACGCAGTTTACCTTTTTCTGTGCCTCTTTCTACCGACTCTATCCACCAGCTGGGCCAGATTTCGACGTCCCTCTTCTCCCGCAGCATGGGTAACGCTCTGGGTCTCGAGGACAATGCTCCTCCGTTGTTCGAGATTCCGTCTTGCCAGGAGTTTTGCGTCGCGAGCACCGGTCGGCACGGGTCCGGTGGGGCAGGAGCCAGTTGCGGCAACATGGTCCAGTGCGACATTCATTGCGAGGACCCAGACGACCGGCGCATGCGCGAGCGCACGCTGCTGCAGCACGCCGTGAAAACCCAACTGCCCGCGTTTGGCGTTCGCTTGCCCCGCGGGGCGCAGCTGCAGAACAGTCTTCCGCGCATCGAAGTGTGGAAGGACCGGGAGGCTGCTTCGTCTTCCTCTTCGACTTCCAGCACTTCCTTGTCGACGTCGCGGTCCACCGCATCCGGCAGCAGTGCCTCTATATCGGGCGGGAGTGCTGCGACGTCCTCCGCGTTATTTCCTGGTGGAGACATCACAGGTGGAGACATCGACGTCCGCGTTCCGCAGCAGGCCGGGGGCTGGCTGCAGGTGTCCGACGATGAAGACACCGAGGAGGAGGAGGTGCACATCTGCACGCAGGACTCGGTGCTCAACTTCTCCGCGCGCGGATTGAACTGCGTACTCACTGTGTTGTTCAACCAGAAGTCGAGCGTCCAGGGGGCCAACAAGAGCATCACGTTTCCCGCGACTGTGGAAGTTGAACCACGACAAGAACCCCTCGAGCAACTACATGCAGCCGTGCATAGCGTGCCGGAGGAACTACAATCAGATGAAAATCGCCGGTACAGCAAGATCGACTACAAGTTCTATCACTTGAGCATTCCCTCGGGGAACCCGAAGAGCGTCCATTTCAAACTGGACCGACTGGACCACGACTGCGCAATGCAGTTCCAGCTGGACCCCGACTTTGGTGTGCAACTGAACGGGCTGGACATCCTGCCACTCATGTTCCTGGAGCGGGCCTTCTACGAAGACGACGTACAGGGGCTGCTCATGATGTCGGCGGGTAGTTGTACTGGCGGGCCGCGAGTTTCCACGTCCAGCTCCGCGCTCTCCTCGACTGCGAGCGGAAGCGGTGGCGGGAAGATAGTATCGCAGGCCGCTGCGCCCCCACATCCGTACCGGGGAGGTGGCGTTATGAACCAAATGAACAGCTCCGCAACGCGGTTCTCGCCTTCGCCCGGGAAAGGATCGATCGGACGATCCTCGTCATCGAGTAGCACTCCGTCACTCAACATGGTCGTGGAGCAGGATATTAATATGGCAACTTCCTCCTCTCTACAACTCGAGCCGCAGCCGGAGCCACCCACAAGCTCTCTAGTCGAGCCGCACAGACTCCCACCGCTCCCGGGCCCCCGCAGGTCGTCGCGGTCCCTGTCGCCACAGCGGCTGCAGGCCAAGACCGCACACGCGGTGCGCGACGGTTGGGTGTGCACCGTGCCCGGACTGTACACGATGAAAAACGAGGTCGAGCTAGAGCTGCGCGGCATGACGGGGTGCGAAGAAGTGTCGCTCTACCTGAACGGCGGTGAAGCAGTGCTGGAGACGCAAGTCGGGCTCTCAAACGACTTCCGAAAATTCAAGTACTTGTACTTTTTTCTTTTGACAAACTAACAAACTGAAACTACTTGCACCAAAGAAAGAGGGGCTGCTCCGCAAATAAAAAAATAAACAGAGTCCACCAAGTCACTCCGAGAGAGAAGTCCTCTTCAACGAACATCAGCCGGTTAATATGCCTTCTCGCTCGCTTTATCCTGCTCCAGGTACACCATCACCCCTCTTGCGTATCGGTTGCACAGTCTCGACCTGTTGCTTCGCTTCCGGGCCACCGCGAGCTCGTCTGCGCACGAGGCGACGATGCAACCTTGCGCCGTCATCAGCCGCCGGGTCGGCGTGCTGTGTCGCGGCAAGCAAAACATCCTCCCGAGCACGTGTTACTATCCGCTAGTAGACGAGTCCGGTAGCAGTGGGGGCGGAGGGGGCGACTTTTCCTCTTCAGGCTCCTCGGATCAAAGCGCCGACCAGGTCGTGCAGAACGGAATCCTGCGGCGGCCGGGCATTTACCGCATGATGCCGTACGGAAAAATGCTCAAGACCCTGATCGATGAAGAAACGCCGGATCGCGCCAACGTGCACATAATACCGGGGAGGAAGATTTGAAGCATCTTAGCCACTTCTCGAGACCGACCTTCGTGCAAATCATGGAAGAATTGACTCAGTGAGAAACTACTAAACTTAGTTCTCACTGAGAACTTCTTCTACTGAAAGAAAACAAAGGAAAGTGAAAAAATGCTTAAGATACGAATCCCGTTGGATGCGCTGGCGCACGTGGTCGCTCGCGGACTGATACTGTTTCCGAAAGTAGCGGAGCCGCGCCCGCGGTCGTGTCTCCGAAGACTGGTCGTGGGTACTCTGCTCTGCTACTTGATCCGATGAAATGTCGTCGCTGTCGTGTTAGATGTCATGTTGTAGATCCCCGTCAGGTTATGTATAGCAGCGTGCAAAAGCAAAAGCTTCTTAAACGAGCCTCGACCTCCTCGTCAAAATACTTAATCATTGAATTCCAATCTTCGAAGCACGAACACGAAGCGGGAAGAAGAAGTAGTCGACAACTTACAAACACAAAGTAGTCAACGTTAAAGCGGATCATGTTTAAATCACTCGAATACATAGAGGGCTGATGCTGATCACAAACACAATGATGAAAATCACGATGACGTGGCGTCTTTCGCTCGTTTTCGGTGGCATGACCCAAACGGTAGGTGCCGTTTACCGCGGAGCGGAGAGCATTGGGGGGGCGTGGTCATCTTTTCTAGGCACGGGTTCGTCCTCGAGCCGCGCAACCGCAACCGCCCCGCAGCAGCAGCGAATGGAGAACAGTCTGCGCGAGCCTTTTTTGCAGCGGCGCCCCGAAATAAACCAAAACGCATCCCCGTCAGCTGCAACATCTTCGTTATCGACGTCACGACCACCAGGCGCAGGAGGATTTCCTCGGGCCCCCGAGCACGACCGCACCATGTCCATGTTAGACGTCGTTTCTGCTCGCCCCGCGCGCCCTCTCACTGCTACCGAGCTCCGCCGTTTCCTCCTGCTGAAATTCCTGAATTTCGACGGAAACCACCTGCCGCGGACGGAGTGCGGCATCTGCCGGGATAACGAACTCACGGCCGAGACGTCGACCAGCGCGGTGATCTTCCTGCATGACGACGGTGACGAGGAGCAGGAGGCGGACCTATTTCGTACAGAAGAAGAAATTGACCCGCAAGAGAGCGCGGGAAAAAGTGAGCCGCAAGAACTACAAGACGAAGTTCTTGAGCGAGGTGGGCGGCGACGTCTTGAAGAGCAAGTAGACGACGATCAGGAACAGCCGCAGAACCAGGAACAACGCCCGCCATGCCCTCCACCGCCTGTAGAAGTACCCGCCGCGCCCGCATCTTCCGGACGCCGCCGGCGTCGTCGTGAAAGAAGGTTGCAGACCCGACATCTAAATGCACACTACACGACCCCTGAAGCCGAAGATGTCTCGGCCCCGTACGTGTGTCCCGTGGTCGTGACTCAGACTCGGATAGTTGATGACTTACAGCCGATGGCGTTTCCGTGCGGGCACGCGGCGTGCTCCTCGTGCGTTTCGCAGTGGCGCGCGATCAGTCCGGAAAACTGCCAACGGTGCCACCTCTGCAACGAGATGGGGCGCGGCCTCGCCTTCTTGCGCGAGGCCGAAGGCCTCCGGGCCTCGCACCGCGAAGCGCTGGAGCTCATCCGCCCAGTGAGCCTCTCGCAAAAAGCGATCGACAGGTTGTTGTGCTTGTTTCTTCGACCACAGTCTCGCGGCGCAGCGGCCACATCCTCAACTACGACGACTTTCACGCCCAGTTCCGGCGAAGGTGAAGATCTTCATGATCTGCGGCCGTACCCGCCCACGCTGCGCGCCGCGTTGTGGGAAGCGGCTGCAAGGCACGTCGCCAGTATGATGGCCGAGAACGACCACCAAACGCCGGCGGCGCTGGTGCTGCAAACTGACGCCGCCGCGGTGTTGGAGCGGGATCCCGAGTTGCGGGAGAAGCTCCTCCGGAGGCTGCTTGCAGCCTTGAACTCCGAGGTCCGCCAGGCCTACAACAAACGCGTCGGCAGGTTTGTGACGCGGTCCTTCCTTACCTACGCGCTCCTGCAGATGGACCTGCTAGGACTGTTCTGCATCGCCGAAGCGTGCGCGCCGGCCGCGTGCCACGTGACGTCCTCCGTTGCCGGGGCGTTGGGGTGTCAGTCTTGCTGTCCTACCTGTCCGTGCTCCTCATGCCTGCCCTCGCTCGCACAGATTGCCACCGCACTGAAGGCGCCAGGGCTCGCGGGAGCGTCGGGGAGCGGCCTCTCGCCGTCGGGATACAGCCTGCTGTGCCTCTACTGCGGGGAAATCGGCTGCTTCCACTACAAGTTGGGCACGCTTCCGGTGAACCACTTCCACCCGCCCTCCAGGTCCGGAGAAGGAGTCTGCACCTCCTGCGTGCCGGCTTTGTTTGCGCGAGGCGGAAACCGCGTTTGGTCGCGGTCGCGAGATGGGGGCTCTAGCTCTCCTGGTGCTGATTCAATGGGCACGTCAGACGATCGCGATTCACCGGTAGAATCGCATCAACGCCTGGACGAGTCAGAAACGTACGTCGACATGTTGATCGACGAAATCAATCTTGAAGAGGCGCGCCGCGGGGCCCACGGCCAGAGCAGCAGCAGCGCCACCGACCCCCATCCTGATCAAGTTCAAGATCGAGGTGAAAGTGAAATCGGCGGAAGGCCGTCGTCGTTTCCAGCGTCCGCGACTTGTTCGTCGTGCTGCTGCATTTTCGGCATGATCGGCTCGAGTTTGAGTAACACGAGCACCAGGCAATCCTCGCCAGACGACCACGACGAGTCTCGGCAGCCAGCCGCACGAAGGACCAGCACAGCTGCTGCCGTCTTCGATGCTCTGTTTGGCTCTTGTCCTTGCGAGCGCAGCTGCGTTTTCGCTCCTTGCGAGGAGGCTGCGAGTTGTCTGCGCTCTTACCTGCGGGCTGACAGCTGGCAGCCGTATGCGGGCGGGGTGGAAAACTTCTGCGCCCCCCTCCGATGCTGGAGCCTGGCAAGGGAGATGCGAGCCACCACCCTCCGCGTGGAGGACCTCGAAGACTTCTTCATGTCAGAGTACGAGCAGGACGAAGCAAAGGGTGTGCAACCTGGTCGGGAGCAGGGCCAGGGAAGACGAGGGGTCAACACCGGCAGGGGCACAAGAGCGCCGCATCGGGTACGCACGGCCCTCGACGCTGTTGAAGCGAACGAGGCGCGTCGGCTGGAACAACAACTCCGCGCGTTTCGAAAGGCCTGGCCACGAGGATTGAGGCCTGACCACCAGGATTGAAGGCTGGCCAATGAGGATCCAGCCGACAGGCCGAGCAGCAGCAACATGGTTGAACGGGGGAGAAAAAACACAGAGCGCCAACAAGAAATCAGGGATCATCAAGATCAACATCATAAAGAGGAACGGGAACCGAGGCTTTGCTGCAGGTGCAGTTCATCAACTGAGTTCGTCCACACGCAGGAGTATTAGCTCCTGCACATCATTGACAGTACATTTGAATTTGTCTTTTTGATACTTTACTAACTTTAACTTTAATTAAGTTTTTCTTTTTTTACGATGAAGACAGTTGATGAAAAAGAAGGGGAACAGCAACAGTCCTGACTAAACTACAACGAACAAAGCGCATTTTTGATGAAGATAAACACGCAGCTCACTTTCACGTTATGATGTCGTACTAAGTTATCCATAAAAACCTAGACCTACGTTCTTGAGGCTCAGAAAATCAATGAGCGTTGAAGTTGCATCGTGAACGCGATGCATCTGCGTCGTGTTGTATCAATCTATACCGCGCTACCTCCCCCTCTCTATCTCGAAGAGCCTCCACGGAAAGCTAAAGACCGCCACCGTCGGGGTCGGTGCAGCTGCATCTTTGAAGTTGAACACTATTAATTTACAGAAGTACTACATTGATTCAACATATTCGTGATTTTATTTTCGCACACGTGATATTATCTGTCAGTCGACGATTCAGCTGCTGTTGGTTGAGCTGCACGCATCAGGCGGCGACTCTCATTCGGGGTCGGACCAGAGTGCGGATACTTACTTCTTTTTTTTCCCGTATCAGAGATGCGGAAAAAAAACGGTGAAGGCCCTGATCGATGAAGAAACGCCGGAACGGCCGAACGTGCAAATCTACCTATCAGACCGGGGAGGAACACGACCACATTTGAGCCTACGGCTAATTCTGGCTCTGGTTCTTGTACTTCGGTGCGCCCACGCGCCGCGCACAACACGATCCTGTAAGTACCTGCGTCGAAGTCGTTGACACAGTGGAACATTGAAACGGAAGCGGTGCAGCTGCTTCAGTGAAGAAAAGTGCAGCTGCGTTCTTGAGCTTCGAGATCGAGTTCGTGTTCGACCCTGCTGTCATGCTGAACATGAATCCTTAAAAGCGGTATCCAATATTATGTTCGAAAGGTGTTGAACCGCATCCGCAAAAACTAGTACTTGAACTCTAAAGAAAAAGATAAACAGTATTTATACGAGTAAATGCTACTCAGCGCCAGCTCCTGCAGCGCGAACGTTTGGGATTGATAGAGAAAACAGCATCATGCCATCAAGAAAAACGGTAGCGTTACAACTCGCGGCTTTAGCTTTTGGCACCGCGATCCAAAATGCAGGCGGGGCGTTTCGCTCGTCGAGCACCGCAAGCGGCAGTGCCGCGGCGGCACGTGTGCATGCGCCCCCTCAGCAGCGAATGGAAATAGATAGTCTCCGCGAGCCCTTTTTGCGGCGCGGAAACCTCCAAAACGCGGTGGCAGCAACACCTTCGTCGTCGCAACTTCATCAACATTCCGGCGGAACGTCGTCGTCGTCGTCCTCGCAGCTTCAGCAACATTTTTCCGGCGGAACATCCTCGTCGTCATTGTCCCGACATGGACGAGAAAGCCTCAACTTCTTCGGTGGGGACATCAAAACCCAGGAAATTCAAAAACTTCTTGTCACGTCGGACGGCGAGCAAGTTTCTGTTTCTCCCCAGCCTTCGCGTCCACTTACGGCGACGGAGATCCGGCGTTTTCTTCTTCTGAAGTACTTGAATTTCGATGGCAACCACTTGCCGCGGACGCGATGCGCGATATGCCGCGAAAGTGAACTCACAGCCGAGACCTCAGTCGTTTCGGAGGAGGACGGCGAGGTTGATGAAGTCCTCGCGGACACAATATCCTTTGCGCCGGGGGTGACAGGTGGGCCTCCAGGGTCGCCTTCGAACGAACAAAGCTCCTACGCAGCAGAAGCAGTTGAGCACGATGTTCAAGGATCTTCAATGAGGATTCCAGTTGGCGGTGAGCGTGAGCACTACGTGGAGGACCGCGTCGAGGTCGGCGCTGGGTGTTTGCAACAGACGCAGGGGCAGGATGAAAATGAGGAACAGGAGCCAGCACGTGCACGCCCAGACCCATCTGCTCCACACGACGCATCCTCCGGGCGGCGTCGGCGCCGTCGAAAACTACAAACAATTCGGTCCACTAGTAATTGTGTCGAGGCAGCTTGGAACCTGTCTCCACCCGGAGGTCGCGTGGAGACGCTGCTGCAGCCGATGGCGTTTCCGTGTGGGCACGCGGCGTGCTCGTCGTGCGTTTCGCAGTGGCGCACGATCAATCCGCAAAACTGCCGCCGGTGCCATCTGTGCAACGAGCGCGGGGCTGACGCGTTGTTCCGAGACCTCGACGCGCTGTCGCTGATTCGACCGGTAAGCCTGTCGAGGGACGCGATTGATGACCTGCTAGCCTTGTTTTTGTCGCATGGTAAACATGGTCATGGTGCAGCAGGATTGACAGACGCAGTAGACGTCACCCGGAGTCACGGGAGGCGCGCGGGGGGACACAAAAGGAAGAAAAAGAAGAACCAGCACCAGCCCCAAGAACAAGGAGAAGGATTGCACGTGCTCCACGACACTGCGCTGCGCGTGGCGCTATGGGAGGCATGTGCGAAACACGTCGCCAACAAGGTGACGGATACGCCGGCGGCGCTCGTTCTTCAGGCCGACGTGGACGCTGTTTTGGAGGATACCGAGTTACGGAAACGACTCCTCCAGAAGCTCACGGCCAACCTGAATTCCGAGGTGAATAAGGCCTACAGCGACCGCATCGGCACGCTGATGATGCGGTCGTGCGCGACGTTTATTCTTCTCCAGATTGATCTGGTGGGCCTGTGTTGCGTGACCAGATCTTGCGCGCCGACTGTGGGGGGTGTGGTCTCGTCGCTGGCGGGCGCTTTTGCCGCCGCGGCGTCTGTCTCTTCGTTGCCGAGTCTGTCCCAGGTGGTGGCGGCAGTGACGGCGGGACTCACGGCGGGGTCGTCGGCGGGCTGCGCGGTGGGGGGCCTGTTTTGCGTGGAAATCGGCTGCCTCCACTACAAAATCGGAGCGCACGCGAGTATGTGCGAAACCAATCTGCACGGAGTTTTCCACCCGCCGGGGCGGGAAGAGCTTTGTGCTGCGTGTATTCCGCTTCGCCGAAGAATCGGTGCGACGCCGCTCCTGCTGGCGATGATCATGCCCTCTTCGATGGGCGCGGAGTGGTTCCTTGGAGATCAGCCCTACGCAGGGGACACAGTAATCGGTCGTGGGGACGGGGAAGGCGATGGCGCACCATCGTCCTCGTGGTCTTCATCACCAGATGCGTCTGCGTGCTGCTGCTGCTATTTCGACACAACAAGGCGCAGAAGTAGACCATTTTTATCCCAAGCAGAAGATCTTCGCCAGATGTTCGTACCTGTACCCACCTGTCTTCGCGCAGCGAGCGCCGGCGCTGTAGCCACCTTCGACTTTCTCTGTGGTGGGTCCTGTCGGTGTGATCTCTTCCTCGACTGCCTCTGCGCACCGTGTGACGGGGTTGCGAATTGTCTGCGACGCGCGGACAGCTGGCAGCCGTATGTGGGCGGGAGGGAAAACTTCCTGGCGCCACGTCGGGCGTGGGACGCGCTCAAGGAGATGCGACAAGCCATTCTCCGCGTCGAGGACCTCGAAGAATTCATGATGGGCGAGGATGGTATCGTGCCTATGCCAGCGCGAGGAGAGCAGCCACCGGCGTTGACACCGATTCGCCACGCTCTCGACACCCTCGATCGCGATGAAGCAAGAAGCGTACTGGAGCAACAACTGGACACCTTTCGAAAGGCGTGGCCCCTTAAGCGGCACTAAGACTAAGAGCAGGAGGACTCTCTTCGTCTTCTACTTACTCGCAGTACTCTCCTCTCACTCTGTCTCACTCTCTTCGAGTAGTACTCCCTACTCAGTAGGTGCTGGAAATTGAGTTTCGGAATGTGATCGTGGTCCTGGTCGACGATTGCGATTCTAAGAGTAAGTAGGTTTACATACAAGAACAAGTACAAGAAGGAACTCAAGCCGAAGCCAGTACAATGAATCATGAAACGAAAGAAAAAGAATTAGAATAGTAAATGCACATCAGAACGACCTCTGAGTTTTTGGACCGCGGTAAAAACACCATGCATTCTCAAAATGAACGACATGGAGTACATCACCAGGCTGCTGCTTCTGCAATCAGCACAACTCGATACAGAAAGAGAAATTCAACGATATCTTGCCGTGGCTCAACGAATCAACATGCCTTTTAGTTTTACCCTTAGATGGGTCTTTTTGTTTGCTCTTCCTCCTGCAGCATGGTGCGACGATATGTTGAAGCGACCGACGGCCATAGCTACGGCTAGTGCCTAACGGTGCCCCTTAACGCACTTGTTTCCGTTTGCTGAGAAAGACAACTCTGCCGGAGAAAACACTCCGCTTTTGACCACGACATGGACGATGAAGCAAGTAAGTCAGAATGGTGGCCGCTACTTCAACGCGAGCCACAAAGAACCATAGCTCCTAGTTGGTGTAACATAACGTACCCAGGGTGAGGGTCCTCTGGGTCTACGGTCCCTAGTACGACCAGTAGCGACGAAGACGATGAGAGATGAAGATGATGGAGCCACGACGACGACCTCAAAAAATAAGGCAAGACATTTCGCAAAGCTGCACGCAGTATCAAAATCACGCTGAAACCTTACTGGCGACGTACAGGTACACAAAGTTGTAAAGACAAAGAAATCAGCAGAATCAGAATGAAGTAGGACCGCTAGAACGAGGAGTCGCCGGCTGTTGCTGATCACAGATTCAGATTATAGATTTAAGGTAGTTTGTTTCACATATAACTAAGTTTCCATATGAAGAAGATGGTTTCCGTTTCGCTCTTCGTCTTCAACGTCGCCCCAAACAGAATCGTATCTATCAAAGAAAGAAATACTACAATGAGTATGTTGAGTGGCTCTTCGTTAAAAATAACCAATCCCGTGACGACGTTAACACGGTCCACAGCGTCTCCAGCTTCTTTGTGCTAACGCCTCTCCGCTACGGCAACGGCTCCACCTAAACTTAACGACGGCTTTTAGCTCGGTGCCGGTCTCCGGCTGGTTGGTCCCCGTCACCGCAGGCTACAATTCCAAACGAACTTGTTCTCATCCTCCGGCCGCCTCGAGGACAATGCAGCGCAAGAGCGATCCATCCCGCGTCCCTTCTTCGAGCAGTACGGGCCCACGACGGCCCCCAGCGTCGCACCAGAGTCCAGATCTTAACCAGCGACCCCCACTCGGTGGAGTAGAGTCGGCGTTTGACCCCAACGCCGCTGGCAGGGCCACGACGTCCACCCGTCGCGCCCGCCAGGAGCTGCTTGAAGGCTACAAACTCACTCCGCAGCTCCGGCCGGTGTCCGACCCCGAGATTCGCGCGTTTGAGTACTGGCTGGGGCTGTGCCTCGGCACCACGGAGCTGCACACCACAAAAGCGTGGGCCCTGGGCAACGCCGAGCAGAAGGATATGTTGGCGGGACCAGGTGGTAAGTACGCAAGTGGTAAGCGATTTGCTGGGGCAGGGGCGGGGGCTCTTCGGGCGGGTCCCCTTCGGTCGTCCCAAGACGAGCGGGTCCGCAGCAGCGACGCGGGCAGTTTCTCGCGGTCGGCGGGGTTGGCACTCTCGCCGCGGCCTCCCTAAAGCTAACAACCACTAACCACCCTGGTCGCCCTTTTTGCGCTAGCCCTGCTGTTAAGGCCTATCACCTTTGTTCGATAGAAAGCATAGTCAGTGGCTTTCCCCTAGCTGCACTTGCCTCTACCTTCCCATCGATCTCCCGTGGACGTCAGCCCCTCCCACCACGATGGGCCCTGCTCCCTGGAACCGCCCGGCGCGAAACGCGCTCGCCATCGCTAAGGCAATCCGCCATCGCTAAGGCACTCCGCCTCCCAAGCTACAAAGCACTAATATCAGTCGCCAACTTAGACTTACCTTTACCACAACCACCTGGTCCCGATCGATAAAGGAGCACTTCGAGCACTACGCCCGGCAGTTCTTCCCCGGTCCGGTGGTGGGGTGTTGGCTGCCGCTGCGCGGCGTCACGCAGGACGCGAGTGTGACGGCGGCGGAGTACGTGGAGGGCACCCACCTTCGGTTCGACCCGAGTGTTACGCGCTTCTCCTTCGGCACCATCGGAGACGCCAAGGACCGCTCGGCGGCGAGTCGGCACGCGTTCTTGCTGTGCCAAGTGGCGGTGGGGAGGACGTACTCGCCGGGCGAAAGTCGGGAGTTCGCGACCAGCGTGCGGGACGGGATCGCGGGAGATGCTGCGTCGCCCGGCGGAGGAGGAGGCAACGGAGGGGGGGTATTCAGCAGGTGTCCGCCAGGCTTCGACTCGGTTTGCGAGCTGCAGGTAGAGAGCGGTGGCTCCTCGGGTACTGCCGCGAACTTGTTCGGGGACGAGCTGGGCGATGATGTGGTTGCTGCGGGGGAGAGAAGAAGTAGAAGCAGGAGCCC
>RXOD01004417.1:0-22624 GCA_005223375.1 Amoebophrya sp. AT5.2
AAATGACTCGTGTTTAAAAAGTCTCGTAACCCTCGGGAGTTGCGTCACCGTTCCACAACGGTTGTTGAAGTTCTTGAACTTTCACGCAATGGCCGCAATGCAGACCACGCTCAGGACGAAAAAAACGAAGAAGAGCAGACGAACAGAATACTAGACCGTGAAATTGAGGGGACGCCAGGGCCAGGACATAGAAAATCTAAAAATGTATTACGGCACCTTTGATAGACGCGCGTGCTCTTTGGCTTGAAATTTAACGAGAGAAATCCACAAAAATAATAGCAACTGAATTGTTCTTGCAGAAGCTTTACAGCAGCACCAGCACCATAACCGGCGCCATTATATTGTTCTCACGACGAGCTGCGCCTGTGATCCGACACCGACGATCCTGTTCCCGAGAAGTTCTAAATTTAGGGATCACGCCTTGCCTTAGCCTTGCCTGGTCCCAAGAAAAGGTGCTCACCAACGATAAGTCCGGAAAGCGAAAGGAATCCAGTCGCAGGAACTAAATCCTGTTTCTTCTTATGTCGTGGCTCCTTACGCAGAGGAAGATGCCGTATCCGTGTGTTGCATGCCTTAAACCACAAACGCTCACGCTTGCCATTGTTGCGATCATGATCTCTGCTCGTCGATCTCGATTTTCAAATTCTTATATCGTGTACTAGTCCCAGTTTCCTCGCCCGTGTATGTTCTAAGGTTTCTTCAGGAATGGCCCAATCAAAGTCAAACTCTCGTCCGATGACGAGTTCGAGTTCATCAAGTAGTTGTAACAAGTACAACGTGTTCGTGGTAACTCGTACACGTACTCGAAGCACACGATCGCACCCCCGTGTACGAGTTACACGATCGCACCCCCGTGTCCCAGGAAGTGCGCGAGCACAACGTGGAACAAGGATACCTCGATTCTCGTCCCGAAAAAAACGACTAATTTATCCGATGATATCGTTAATCGATCCCACTTGCCTCGATCGCAACTTGCGACGACCTCTCATCTCTCAGTCGAAAAGTACCACTTCCTCTACCTTGGCGCCCTTCCCTTGCTACAAACATAATTGATATGTTGTGCTTCTGAGTAAAAAGAAAAGCAGGAGCTTTTTCGTATTTGACTCATGTTTTTCATGAGCGAATGATAGATTGACATTGACTGATTATGATTCTGATATGCTTTGCCGGTGCTGGTCAGTAGTATCAGACTCAGACAACCACAAGTAGAAGAACGACCACAACTTTCAATCGTGGGTAGAGGTTCTTGCCCGATGTTGAATCGCCTTCGCCTGGACTTTTTCGTGTAGCTTCTATCGACAGCAAGGCATACAGCCGGATGATCCGGAAGTAGTGGTAACAAATATATTCAGAAGATTTTACTTTTTTTAGTTACAAAATAATTCATACCAAACACAAACGCGAACGTTCGTGCGGCCACGACGTCGATGAAGGTGATGAAGGAACCTCCCCTGAAGATGTTCGCGGCGGTGGCGGCGGGGCTGATTGCCCCCGCCGCGCTCGCCATGCGAGCGGACGCGCCGGCGTTCGAGCCTTTTCAACCCGGCACATACGCTTATCGAGAGGTTGCAAATGAAGACGAAAATCTGAAGCAAAAACAGCAGCTGCGCCTACATGCACATCAGCTGCTCGCGCTCCAGGAGCAGCCGGACGACTTTAGCGCGCCCTCTTACGATCTTTTTCAATCTCAACCTTGGACCTGGGTTGCGGTAGCACCTCCTCACCGCGTCTATTATCCGGGAGAGCCACAGCCACCGACACGGACGCCTCCGCTAGCGTGTCAAATGTACTATCCGGCGTCGATCTCGATGCCGCAGCAAGAGGAGCAGGAGCTGGAGCAGCACCAGCGGTATAATGTCACGGACGCCGTCAAAGAGGAAGAATCTGCTCCGACGGACTTTCATTTGAAAACGTTAAGCCAGAAGGTGGCCCAGATTGCGGCGGCAGCTAAAGCGGCTGAACATCAGGAGGGCTTCGAAGTGGAGCGGGACGCTGCAGCTAGGGACGAGCAGAGGGATGGCGATGGGGGTGCGGGCGTGAGGATCTCTCCGGGCTCCTCGATGTGGGAGCAACGGCGTCGGCGCCAACTACACGCGTCTGGACCTCCTGGGTCGTGGAACACGAAAAGTGCCGGTCGTCGTGGGGCGGGTGGTCGTGGGTTGAGCCGTGGCAGCTACAATTACCAAGAGCTGCAGCACATCCAGCGGCATCGACGTGGAGCAGGGCCAGCTCCAGCTCAAACTCATCAAATGACAGGTGTTGGAGGAGGACAAGACCAAGGCCGCCAGGGCGACTTTGTCTCCGCCCCGACATTCAAGGATCTTCGACGCAACGGCATATCCTTAGGTTGGAAGGACCCGTCGAACTCGTCGGAGCAGTTTTTTCACAGAGAACAGCAGGAGCAGTGCACAGGAGACTGGGACAGAAACCGCGACGGCTTCGCGCAGGCGGGGCGCACCAGCAGGGACCAGCCCACGCCAAGCTGCAAAGGCGACCCTGACGCGAGATATCTTCTGAATATGAAAGAATGCAATCGCAATGGCAATGTTGCCTTCTCCCATGGTCAGAAGAGCTCGGACACTGTGACGTCGAATGGAACAGTTGTGGGCACGGCCGCCGACGCGGTCGACTTTCCGGACGACGAGCGAACTCCAGCTCCTGCCGTTCCCTCTGGAGGCTCGCCTTCTACTGCACCCTCGAAGATAAAGATAATGAAGCGCCGGCGCTGGAGCGAAGTGCGATCATCTGATGAATCCTCTGAGGCACCGGGTGAATTCGATGAAGATGACGAAGACAATAGGACCCAAATCGCAAATCCCGACACTAGAGGGAAATATCCGCAGGGGTTCTCCTTTTCATCTTCAAAACTTGTTGGAGGAGATGAACGTCGTTCCTCGCACGCGAGCAGCAACGGCACGACGGGCGGGAGCTCATCTCCGTCTTCCTCCAACAATGTGTTGGAAGCAATCCGGAAATCGGTCGCTGCGTCAGCGAATCCGAATGTAGAAGAAAAGGAAGCTTCTACCCATGACGGTCCTGAGGAAGAAACAAATATGTTGATCGAATTCGTCGACGAAGGACATCGTCATCAAAAAGAGAAAACTAGCGAAGCAGCGGGTGTGGCGCATATGCAGAAGCCCGCCGAGGAACGCAATGAAATTGAAGCTACAGGGGCAAACTCGTCGGCTTTTCACGCGAAGATGTTGAGAGCGTGGCCGTCGCCTTGTGAGGCAGCAACTTCGAAAGCGGGCAAGAAAAGAAGAAACAAGGAATCTGGCAGCATGACCAAGCTAACGGCAAACATGACGCCGAGAGCAGCGGCACCGGTGGCGAAGCCGAAGCCGCTATGGCGCAAGAAGGAGCGAGATCAAGCCCAAGCCCAACACGATCAAAGTAGTGCTGCTGCAGTTCCGGCTGCTACTACCTCTACCAGGTCTTTCACGTATGAGGCGGCCGAAAAGACCGGGAATGGAACAGTCGCGATCGAATCAGCAGCCGATTTTGCCGAAAGCGCGACGGGAGGAGATATGCCACGCGTCAACCAGCAACATGCGGGTGCTTTTCCCGACGCCCATTCACACTCGACAGTAAACATCAAATATTTGCTGAGGGATAATCCCCATTTACGGAGTTTGTTCCCGTAAACGGCCGTGGGGAAGAAGTGGTCATGTACTGTTAGCTTGCTTACTCGGCTGCATTGTTTTCCTTCACAGGGAACCGGCGCGGGTGGACAGGTGGAGCCCACAATGTTGAACCACTGCCGCCAAACCAACGGAAACGTTTAGCATTAGCTAGGACATCAACGAACAAGAACATCATCAAGATCAATATCTGCGCCGCTTAATGATGCAGCTGGCTCTTCTTCTCGCAGAAGTTGTTGAAGTAGCAGCACTATTATACTACAAACACAACATCGAAAAGTCTGCGGCATCGACAAGAACGAGGCTCCTTAGTCGAAATAAGTATAAAAATGTCGTTGCTCATCTAGCTCTTGCTGCATCGTCGTGCTGCGCCCATCGAGTGGCTGAGCGAAAGAACAAAGGAACCCTTGTACGATGTTCTTGCAGATTTGATTTGATTCTTTTTATGCTTACTTATGGATGCGATTCCATTCTTGCTGGTCTGACTCTGAGGCTTGTTTCCCGATGAACTAAAGGGACGTCAGCCACGGGCTGGCGGACGCACACGCATACGAATTTGTTACAAAGAAAGGCTTTTATCCTCTGGGTGTGCCTGACAGACGTGGACGACCACGAAATGTTCGTTGAAACAATTGCCGCGCTACGACGAAAACCCTACGTCTAGGCGAGATGCTGATTTTTTCCGCGCGCAGGGCCTTTTTGCGAGACATGTTCATCAATGAGAATCAGTGTTGAGCTGAAATTGTTCTTCTGCTCCTGTCTGCTTGGCATCTTGCATGTGATAGTGAATTTGAGACTTCTATTGCTTGATTTTTATCGCGGCTGCTCGGAGCATATCTTGTCCGTGATTTCGAATGATATCTGAACGTGAAGCGTCGGCTTGGTTGTCTCCTCCTGCCGGTCCACCAGTATCAATCTGCAAAGCCTCCTCGTTGGTGCAATTGAATGAATGCGTGAATTCTGAAGATCCCGATCCGTTGCCTTGCTGGGCTGGTGACCTAGCCCGCTGGGCACAAATCCGTATCCCAGGCCCTGTCGGTTGGCTTCCAGCGTACGTGGCCGCGTATGTAAGAAAGTCTACGCCAACTCACCACCCCATCAACATAAAAGTACTACAACGTCGGGCGCACGCTCAGGAACAGCTTCTTCCTCATCCATCGTCATCATCATTTTGACCTTCATGCAGCTGTTCCAATCCATCAAACTTCAAGTAACAGAAACAGCATTAGCGTAGAAGTCCACGATAAACCTTAAGTTAAAGTTTTGCAAATACAAGAACAAAGACACCGAGTGCTTGTATTAGTAAGTTGTTGACGAGGGAGGTGGTGCTGCAGTCCGTCGTGCTCGTGCAGCTCCATGTCCATCTATTGATAAAATATTTTTTGAACCACCTCGTCCCGCTCCCAGCGAAGCGCTGGCGCTCTACTGGTTAGAAAAAGAAGAGGCTGCTGTTTACACTCATTCCAAAGAGGGGCGCAAGTTCCATCTTACTTTCTACATCCCGATCACACCAAAAGCCAAAATGGCACCTCCCGACCCACCCGCGAGGGTGGCTCTCGTACAGCCGACGATGTACCAGCGTCCCCGTCTGACACATTATCTCCGCGCCCGCGTGGAGTCGAGTGACGAGCAAATCGATATCGAGGCTGAATACATTCGTCGCGAACGGGAGTTGAAATTGCGGCGCGGCGGAGGCGTACCAGGTAGTGGAAACAATAACAAATCAGGGGCCGGCACGACTGATAATACTGGCTCTGCTGGAGCGGCCGCTTCATCTTCTTCAGCATCTGCTGTGCCTGCCTCTACCACCTGGGGCATCAAGCGTTTCGGCGGCGGCAAGGAATACGAATCCCGCAACGCCTTTCGATCCTTCCAGGCAGAAATAAAAAAACAGCTCGGCGATAGCACCGAATTCCGCGCCGAGGACCTCGAAGAGGTGATCTACGAGCACTGTATTTTGCTCTCGGAGGAAACGAAGAAGCGGGACATCAAAGCGAACATCGGGAAGGAGATCGGCTTCTCGCTCTGGGGCGAGGGCTTCTCTGAGTTCGAAAAGACCTTGAAACTTGCGAACGAGTTGGCCGTGCACGACGCGGTTGCCCGCCTCGTCGCGATAAAGCGGAAGAAAAAGCAGCTGCGGGAGGAGGGCGGGTACATGGGGGTCGGAAGATACAACGTAGATCATAGTGGTGGACAGCGTGACGGCGGGGGCCTGGGGCAGTACTACGACGAGGAGCATTTCGACGCCGACGAGGATGATGAGGAGAACGACGCGAATCTATTTTCCGACGACGACGACTCCGCCTTCTACCGGACGAACCAGTTCGGCGAGGTGTTCGTCGGGAACACCCTGCATACGCGAGCCGCGCGCCCTTTGTTCGGGCAGGGGCTTGGGTATAAGGATCCCTTCGCGGAGTACCGGATGGGGGAGAAGCAAAAGAGTCTCGGCGCCGCCCAGTTTTTTGACGGCACGGCGGACAGGTTGGCGCGCGCAGAAAACAGTGCCGCGGGGGGCGCTACTTCTTCTGTCAGCGCCGACGGGGGGGTCAACATGAACGCCGCGAATGCGAAAAACGTCGCGATCGAGATCCACCAAAAGTTGAAGGACACCACCGCGAACGCCACCGGGGGAAGTTCGTCTTCTTCTTCGTCCTCCGCGCCGCGCACGAAAACGCTTCCACACATGCGCCTGCTGCGCGCGACGGCGCAGAAGTTCTGCGAACAGAACCAGGACCTGCCGTACACGACCGAGGAGTTCGCGTTGCAACTGATCCAGACGCTGCTGGCGAACGACCAAAACCAGCTGCTGGAACAACTGATGTTCGACTTAGAGACGGTGCAGCTCCTGTACGAGAAGCGGGACAGTATTCTCGCCGAGTGGAAAGAGGCGCTGGCCAAGGGCGGGAACGTGGTGGGAGCGGACAGCCGCTCGCAGGCCAAGGCGAAGCAGGAACAGTACGAGATGCACCGCGAACTGGCGACGGTGGGCATCACGGTCACACGCAAGGCGGGCGGCCCGAGAAGCGGGAGCACTTCGAGCACCGCGAACAGCAAAGACAATTCCAACGCGCAGCCGCTGGCTGTTTTGCAGCGCCTCGCCGCGCTGGCGGACGCAGAAGATGCGGCGATCGAAGAAGGCGGAGAGGCTCCGGTGGCCACGGGATTGAACATGCCGTCGTCGGTAATGGCCTCGGCGCAAATGCCGGCCGGCGCGGTCACCACGGTGAAGACGGAGTACGAGAAAACGGTGATCCCGCCGCCGAAGCCGCGCGACGACCTCGGCAGCGTCCGCCGCGTGCCGGTTTCGGACCTGCCCGACTGGGCGCAGCCGGCGTTCGACGACACGAGCGGCACGATGACGCTCAACATAATCCAGAGCAAGGTGTACAAAACGGCGTTCCGCAGCAACGCGAACTTTCTCATGTGCGCGCCGACGGGGGCGGGCAAGACCAACGTCGCGCTGCTCGCGGTTTTGCGGCTCATCCATCAGAAGCTCGGCGACAACGACGGCAAGCTCGACCTGTTCCCCGACGTCTCTTCCGGCCAGGGCGGGAAGAAAGGTGACAAGGGCAAGGGCAAGAAGGGGAAAAAGGGAGAGCTGGAGGACGCCAGCAAACCGGGCGTGTTCAAAATCGTGTACATGGCGCCGATGAAGGCCCTGTGCGCCGAAATCGTGGAGAAGTTCTCGCGGAAGTTGAAGCATCTGGGGATTCAGGTGCGCGAGGTGACCGGCGATATGCAGCCGTCGAAGCAGGAAATGGACCGGACGCACGTGATCGTCACCGTCCCGGAGAAGTGGGACTCTTTGACGCGGAATTCTTCCGCGGTACGGCGATTTACTCTACTTTGTTTGGTAACTCTCTTCAAAAAAATCTGCGGGGAAGCAGACGGACCAGCAGAAGACCACGCTGCAGCAGCTGGGTAGCTTCTGCCTGGTGCATTGGATTTGGACGCCGGGCCACCTTTTGGGATGGGGCTCAAGAATGGGGATTGGCAGAGCCCCTCCCGAACCCCACCGACGTACCCCCTCGAGCAGCCACGCTCTGATGCCCACCATTGGTTAGAATCTCCTGCACTCCACCGGGAGGGTTGCTAAGATGCCTCTCCAGGATATTACTTCGCGCGTGCATGTGATGGAGATGCTAGAAGCCTGAGCCGTTCGCTTTCCCCTTGTTCTTTGCCTTCCGAATCCCAACCCCGTCACCGGGCGCGCGCGAGCCGTCCGGCGTCGTTCTTTCTGTTCGCAACTGCCGGGCCGGCGCCGGATTTTTGGTTTTATTTTTGAGTTTGAAGATGTTTGAAGTAGTTGGTTCTTGAAAGCGAAGTAGAATAAATTTCCAGACGCGGGTGGCGCCGACGACAACTCGTCGCTGCAGAAGCTCTGCGAGCTGCTGATCATCGACGAGATCCATTTACTGCATGAGTCCCGCGGAGCGGTCATCGAGGCCGTGGTCGCGCGCACGCTGCGGTTTCAGGAGTCGAATGGGCACTTTTGCCGGCTCGTCGGGCTTTCCGCAACGCTGCCGAACTACGACGACGTCGGCGCGTTTTTGCGCTGCAGCAAGGAGAACATTTTCTACTTCGACGGGTCGTACCGGCCGTCGCCGTTGGAGCAGAGCTTCATCGGCATCCAGAAGTCCGGTCTGTCGAAGCGGGCGTACGCGATCAAACTACAAAAACTGACGAACGAGATTTGCTACGACGAGGTGTTGGCCGCGGTGCGCGAGGGGCACCAGTGTATGGTATTCGTGCACGCGCGGAACGACACGCACAAGACTGCGAAGAAGCTGATCGACCTGATGGTGGAGCGGGCCCGCGGCGAGGAGAAGTTTTTCATGTGCAACGACCACCCCCAGTGGGGGCTGTGGTGCAAAGAGGTGGCGAAAAGAGCCAGGTCCGCGGAGATCACCGAACTGTTCCGCCGCGGTTTCGGCATCCACCACGCGGGCCTGCTGCGGCAGGACAAAAATCTCTCCGAGGAACTCTTCCGCGCCGGCGCGATGAAGGTGCTGGTGTGCACCGCGACGCTGGCCTGGGGCGTGAACCTCCCCGCGCGGAAGGTGATCATCAAGGGCACCCAGATGTACGACGCGGAGAAGGGTGGTTTCGTCGACCTCGGCATGCTGGACGTGATGCAGATCTTTGGGCGCGCGGGCCGCCCCGGCCTGGACGACTTTGGGCAGGCGACGCTGATCACGGAGAAGGACTCGAAGGACAAGTACCTGAAGCGGATCTGCAACCAGATGCCGATCGACAGCAAGCTGCTGGACAATTTGGAGAACGCCCTGTGCGCGGAGATCGCTTTGGGCAACATCGCCACCGAAAAGGACGGCATGGAGTGGCTGATGTACACCTACTGCTACGTGCGCATGTTCCGCGACCCGATGCAGTTCGGCATCACGCAGTCCGAGGTGCTGTACGACCGCACGCTGCAAAAGCAGGCGCGGCTCCGCATAAGCTCGAGCGCGCAGAAGCTCTGCGACGCGCGGCTGATCCGCATCGACGCCTCGAAGAACTACTTCCCGACCGACCTGGGGCGCGTCGCGACGAAGTTCTACCTGGACTACGAGACCGCGAGCAACTTCAGCAAGCACCTGACGGAGAACTCCGACGACGAGAAGATCCTGACGCTGTTCGGGGAGGCGAAGGAGTTCCAGCAGATGAAGGTGCGGGACGACGAAACCTTCGAGCTGGAGGCGATCAAGAAGAACAAGCCGGTGTGCCCCTACAAGGTGGGCGGCCGCGGCGAGAACGACTCGGTGGCCACAAAAGTAGGCATCCTGCTGCAGGCGTACGTGTCGCGGCACCGGATCGACAGCTTCTCGCTTGCCTCCGACATGAACTTCGTGATGCAGAACGCGAGCCGGTTGTTCCGCGCGATGTTCGAGATCACGCTCACGCGCACCCACGGCGTGAGCAACATGAGCGAGAGCCTGCTCGAGTGGGCCAAGATGGTGGACAACCGCGTGTGGACGAGCCAGCACATGCTGCGCCACTTCTGCTCGCAGCCGGCGATGAACGCAAAGCGCCAGCAGGTGGACCCGGGCGCCGCGAAGGGGGGCGTGCTGAAATGGGAGACGGTAGAGCGGCTGGAAGCCATGGGGCGGAAGTTCGACTGGTGGACACTGTGGGACGTCGAGTGGGACGAGTTGCGCTTCTTGGTGCCGAACAAAGCGGAGGCGAATTTGGTGTACGACTACATCTACCGCGTCCCCTGTATCGACTTCGAGCACAAAATCACGCCCGTGACGTCGACAATCTTCCGGATCAAGCTGAGCATGAAACTGAACGAGTGGAACACGTGGAGCGACAACTGGAGCGGGGGCATCGAGCCGTTCTACATCTGGGTGGAGAATCCGCTCACGAAAGACATCCTGCACACAGAGGAGTGGCTGCTGAAGAAAAGCGAAATATTCAAGGCGGGCGGCGGCCAGGGAGGCGGCGATGGCAATTCATCCGAGAAAAAGGAGGACAAGTACCAGACGCACGAGGTTTCGTTCGTGATTCCGCTGAACCAGCCGCACCCGCCGCAGTACACGATTACGCTGATCTCCTCGCGCTGGGTCGGGCTCAAGTTCCTGTCCGAGTTCTCCGTGTCCCACTACCTCCTGCCCGACCAGGAGACCGCGCACACGCCGCTGCTGGACCTGTACCCGCTGCCAAAAACGGCGCTACAGAACGAAGGTTTCGAGAAGCTGTACAAGTTCTCGCACTTCAACGCCGTGCAGACGCAGGTGTTCCACACGCTGTACCACACGGACTTCAACGTGCTGGTCGGGGCGCCGACCGGGTCCGGGAAGACGAACATCGCGGAGCTGGCCATGTTCCGCCTGTTCAACAACTCCCCCGAGATGAAGGTGATCTACATCGCCCCGCTGAAGGCGCTCGCGAAGGAGCGCATGACGGACTGGCAGGAGCGCTTCAAAAAGCAGCTGGGCAAGAACATCGTGGAGCTGACGGGCGACTTCACGCCGGACGTCTCCGCGCTGGACCACGCGCAGCTGATCATCACGACGCCGGAGAAGTGGGACGGCATCTCGCGCCACTGGCAGAGCCGTGCCTACGTGCGGAGGGTCGGCCTGGTGATCATCGACGAGATCCACCTGCTCGGACAGGACCGCGGCCCCGTTCTGGAGGTGATCGTCAGTCGCATGCGGTACATCTCGGCGAACCTGGACGTGCCGATCCGGTTCGTGGGCTTGTCCACCGCTCTGGCGAACTCCCACGACATCGCGGACTGGCTCGGCATCGGCATGGTGGGCTGCTTCAACTTCAAGCCGAGCGTGCGGCCGGTGCCGATGACGGTGCACATCCGCGGATTCCCGGAGAAGCACTACTGCCCGCGGATGGCAACCATGAACCGACCGTGTTACGACGCGATCAAGCACCACTCACCGTCAAAGCCGGTGCTGATTTTTGTGTCGAGTCGGCGACAAACGCGGCTCACGGCGCTGGATTTAATGGGGCTGATTTCGCAGGACGAGATGAGCGAAGACGTCGCCGGAGTTGGCGGGAGCAGTGCCGCAACGTCCGGGAACGAAACGCCCCGCGGCGGCAGCTACGCCGGCGCGCTGTCGCAGGGAAATGGGACGCCCGCAAATGGGGGCCCGACCCCCATCACGCACGGCCGCGACCCCGAAACGGGTCTGATCGTTCCCAATTCCGAGCTCATCAAGAAGTACCGGCACCAGTTCCGCCGCTTCGACCCGTCAAGCGATGGCGAATACCTGAGCCGGAAGCCGGACATCGTCGACCCAAACCTCCCGATGTTCCTCGAAAACGGGATCGGCATTCACCACGCCGGTCTCACCGAGGACGACCGGCTACTGGTCGAGAGTTTTTTCCTGAAGGGAAAAATCATGATCCTGATTGCCACGTCCACGCTCGCGTGGGGGGTCAACTTTCCCGCGCACCTGGTGATCATCAAGGGCACGGAGTACTTCGACGGGGCCAGCAAGCGGTTCGTGGACTTCCCCATCACGGACGTGCTGCAGATGATGGGCCGCGCCGGCCGCCCGCAGTTCGACGACAAGGCGGTGGCGTGCGTGTTCGTGCACGAGCCCAAGAAAAACTTCTACCGCCGCTTCCTGTACGAGCCCTTCCCGGTGGAGTCGAGCCTGCACGAGCAACTGACGGACCACTTGAACGCCGAGATCCACGCACGAACTATCACCGACCGCGCCGAGGCGATCGACTACCTAACGTGGACCTACTTCTACCGGAGGCTGACCGCGAACCCGAGCTACTACGACCCGGCCGCGGCGCTGAGCAACGTAGTAACCGGAGAGGCAAATTCCGCCCCGGATGGGAGCGTCGCGCAAACGCTGTCGACGAAGAACATCAACCAGACGTCCGCGCAGCTGACGGCCTACTTGGAGAAGCTGCTCGACCGCAGTCTTGCGGACCTGGTGCGCGCCAAGTGCATCCGGCTGAAGGACGCCGGCCAGGACGAGGAGGGCGCGTGGAAGCCGCTGCTGATCGACCCGCAGCCGCTCGGGAAGGTGGCCAGTTTGTACTACATGGGGCACAAAACCGTGTTCGAGTTCCAGCAGACGCTCGAGCAGAACACGGAGGAGGGCATGAGCTTCGTGGAGATACTAAAGATGATCTGCGAGTGCCCCGAGTACCAGCAACTGCCGGTGCGGCACAACGAGGATAAGCTGAACATGGACTTCGCCGCGGATTGCCCGATCCCGCTGGACATGGCGACGCAGGCGTACGACTCGCCACACACGAAGGCGTTCCTGCTGCTGCAGGCACACCTGTTCCAGCTGGACCTGCCCTCCTCGGACTACAAAACGGACCTGAAGTCGGTGCTGGACCGGACGATTCCCATCATCCAGGCGCTGGTGGACATCGCCTCCGAGGAAGCGCAGTGGCGCACGAGCCTGAACCTGATCCTGCTGCTGCAGTGCCTGCACCAGGCGAGCCACCCGTGGCGGTCGACGGTCCACACGCTGCCGTTCCTACAGGGCTACCCAGAGATCATGGAGCACCTGGAGGAGGCGAGCGGGCTTGCATCTCTCGCGGACATGGCCGAGTGTTACGACGGCGGACGATCCGCGTTGCAACGAGCGTTCGAGGCGAGCTTCGGCCTGAAATCACGCCGGATCACGGAAGACCGCCAACGGTTCATGATCAAGGAGATTGTAGACGTCGCGTCGAAACTGCCGAAGCTGCGGCTGGCTTTTAGGTTGTTTAAGGTGAGGGACGTGAAGGGACCAGTACCGAGCGGTGCAAGTCAGAGCGGAGAAAAGAAGGTCGGGTTGAGTGCGGCAGGCTTGAACAGCCAAAACCAACACATGAAGGAGAAAGGCGATGTCGCCGAAAACGGCGTTCAAGGTCGTGACGGAGCCGCAGAAGGCGGTCGCTGGAGGGAGCGACCGGTGCACCCAACAAATCCAGACGCGGTATGGGATGGCAAGGGCGGCAAATGGAAGGAGAGGAAGGAGTTAGTGTCGGAAAGCGCGGATAACACGAAACCGATCAAGTTCGAGGTGCGGTCTCTCTGCTTTTTTACGTAGTCGACGTATGTGATTGTGTTTGTGACTGTGATTCTGTCATAGATTCTGATTCTTTCCCATACTAAGCACTCCGACTCCATCCAGGCTCGAAAAATTTCGATACTTTCTTCTTCACGATTTGGAAGACACAAGCAAAAAAAAAAACACCATCAGGTTCCTTCCGGCTGCCAGCTGGAGCTGGAGATCCACACGTGGTATGCTAACTCCCCCATGAAGTACGCGTATGCGCCCCGCTTTCCCAAGAAGAAGACCTACTCCTGGTGGCTACTCCTCGGCGACGCCGAGAACGACGAGCTGATCCAGATGCGCCGCGTCCTGATGCAACCGCTTTGGCGGACGAAGAAGATCGTCTTCGATTTCGAGGCTCCGGAAGAGGACCCGGGCGAGTCGTTTGTGCTGAATCTGCTGTGCCAGTCGGACTCATTTCTAGGACTGGACCAGCAGTACGACCTGGAAATCTGCATCGTGGAGAACCCAGAATTGGAGGAGGCAGGTAAAGGTCGTGGCGAGGACGAAGACGAAGACGGGAGTGAGCAGCAGGACGGCGAGGAAGATGCAGACGCAAATGACCACTATGACGCAAAGCCAGAGGACAAAAATGACCGTCAGGAATGGGAAGACGAATTGTCGGAGGAAGAGAACGCCGGAGGTGAGCCGTCTCCAGGTGCTGCGGAACGAACGAATGGAGTGGATCGCCCACAGCCTCCGAGCCAGGATCAAGCAGAAAGGCAGCTGCAGGGCTCAGTATGGGGGTGAAAGATTTTGGCTCACCTCCTGGGCCTTGAGCGACGTGCTTTGATGGACCTCCTTCCCCTCAGTTGTACTGATACTCATTCGACGTATGCTTTAGCTTTGATGGGCATGGATGGTCATGGAACGCATCGCTCCTCTAGTAACTACTTATACGTAATCATGCACGTGCAGCTCCTGCGCTCAAAGACGAGCGTTATGGTACTTTCTTACGAGCAATAGGCTCGCAGTGCCAGTGGTCGCCTCTTTGAATGGCAATGGCAGTGGTCTGTGTTCCGTAGAAATTCGCGCTTTGCCGGCGACGCCTTGCCTAGTCTTGAAGCTTTTTTTACGAACACCAAGGAAGCGAGCTACACTGAGGGAGGGAGAAACCGAAAGCCACAAGCATGCCCACGCGAAAGAATGCTAAGAAGTACGTCTTGAGTGACAGTGACACAGATCAAACTTCATGAATTACATGCGGTGGGACGTGAGCCTCAGTCTCTGAGATTCTTTATGCAGCAACCAAAACCACGAGGAACGAGGAGGAGGACTGGCGACAGACTAAAGATGACTAGCCGTAGAAGTAGTAGCATTTCTTTCCGTTTTCGACTTCAAAAAAGGCACAACACCCACCGTTAACGGTATCGTTTGGTTAAATTAAAGATTCCTGCAGGTGCAGCACTAGTGCAAGTAGGAACAGTATGTTTGATTGTGGTGAAGGTGATGGATGACCCCCTCATCTAGCAGCCCCTGCCGCGGGACAAACAAGAAAAAAAATGCATAGTACCAGCATCATAATGTTGAAAATGAAGGTTCGGCAGTACGACTACGACAGGACTCGCATCGACGGACGACACCAGCTGGAGGCATTACGACAGCCGTGTGGAAACGCCGTGTGCCGTTTAGCCGTGTCCGGCGACTCGAATGACGACCATAAAGTTCGGGACCGACCAGAAAACTCCACTTTCACTTCGCCCTCGCCGAGCGCGGCATTATTCCACCGAGGCCCTTATTTGCTCTGCACAGCAGGCGTCCTCGACCGCTTTACCTCGCTCTCGCACTGAGTAAAGCAAATGATGATGAAGTCGCCATCAATTTAAAATCCTGATCCGGATATCATCTGCATCAGGAGGAACTGGGGGCGGGGGGAGCTACAGCTACGCCGAGCAAGCGCGCAAAGAAGCAACTTCTTCGGAGCAGGATGCTTTCTGCCCGGACGTCGGACCCGGATTTCGTGGCGTTTTGCCACGTGTTCGCCGCGGGAGTTACGCTCGTGATGGCTCGGGTCACTCCTGGAGCCTGCCTGCTGGAAGAGCTGGGCTTCACCTTGGCCGAGCTCACGCATTGTGACGCGGTGTTTTGGCTCGGCTTCGGCATTTTGCAGCTATGCCTCTTCGCGCCGTTTCTCTTCGACGTTCGAGACCTCGTGTCTCAACTAGGTGCAGGAGTCGATGGTGGAGGTAGCTGTGCGTCGTCGTCGACGTCCATCGATAGGAGCGCAGCGGGTGAAGGCATAACGATAAGCAACGATATCGAATACCATGCGAGTGCGGTTGACGATGAAAACGAAAAGCTCCATCTTGCTCGAGGTCCCGCAGAGTTTCGTCCACGAGCCGTCGACCAAGTCCCTGGCGAAGATGATGCGGCCGCTGCTGCCGACAGAGAAGATCCAGATCCATCCTCGAAGTTGAAGCACCAGGTGAACACCACCATAAACGGCTCCGACGACGACCTCCTCATCGCCGACACGTCGTGGTCTTTCTCTCTCTCGCCCCGTCGAACGCGCGACTACGTGCCGACCAGTTTGTTTTGTTGGCTCCGGTTACCGACGTTGTTGTTCGAACAGGAAGCTCCCAAGTCACGAGGTCGAGAGCTTGGCGGCAGCGTCGGCGCCGCCAGCACCAACAGCAGGAGTAGCCGTAGTACTGCAGCTCCATCTGCATCTTCTAGCAGCATCGACGTGTTCGACAATCCCAAGTACGCGTTGCTTGCGGCCTTCGTCACCTGTGGCTTCATCCAGTTCTCCTTCCCTTTCATAACGCCAACGACGTCCCACTCGCTGATGCTGCTGCAGGGCCTGCACGGCATGGCGCAAGGACTTGCTTGTGCGGCTTGCGCGCAAACCTTCCGAAAAGTGGTGTTCTGCCCGAACGTTACCTGTATCTTCCTGTGGATTCTGTGGGCGACGACGTCGCTGGGGCTGGGGAAGATCGGCGGCCCGCTGGTGACGGAAAGTAGTGTCGCTTTCGCAGCACGCGTGCCGGAGGACTGGATGGAGTTGATGCTGTCGTGGGGAGGTGGCGGGACGAGGACCTTCCCGGAGGATGGAGAACAAGCTGCGAGAGGGATGTTGCTACAGCAGGAGGATCTTCACGTGGAAAGGGAAATAAGCACGCGAGAAGATGGAAAAGCCTCGTCTCCGTGGTCCTTCCTCGAATTGGTGCAATTAGCGGACGCAGTTGACCACGGCAGGAGATCCGTGGCGGGCGAAGGAAGTGGCAACCCTAGCAACGTCGAGGAGAGCCACGACTTCTTCGACCGCTCCGTTTGGCTCGACTGGGACTGGAGCCGCGTTCTCTTTCACGAAGATGCTGGAATCACGGTGGGGGGATCCGCGAGCTCTTCATTCGCATCACCTGGACCGTCGCACCATGATGCGCAGAAGAACAGAGCGAATTCGAATCAAAACCATCATGGCGACAATCAGCGCAAGCCGTCGCAGGGATCCGATAAAGTCTCCGCCACGAATGAGGATCTCGCGCTGGCCTTTCTGAATTCCGATTCCACTCCACTTGAGGAACAAGTGAAGTCGAAACGGAATGAGGATGGTGACCACAACGACCACAAAGTCTTGCGGAGCGAATTACTTTTGCGTAGACAGGCAAATCGGAAGAAGCGGCGGGAAATCCAGCAAGGAAGTTCGACGTTGTCGTCCTCGTCTGGGCCAAGCGAAAATCGTGAAGGCAACGTTGCAGAGGCCGAGGACGCCAATGGTCTTCAGAGCAACAAGGTTAACAGGAACGCAGTCACGAGCATCACGAACGGTCACCGCGACCGCGGGCGCGGAGGTCCAAAAAATAAAAAAGACGATCCGACGGGGCCGAGGAGCGCCGACAGGCGCGTCACTTCAAGATCATCTTTTGCAGCGAACACGAATCCATCTACTGCGCGGCGTCACGCGTTGTTTCACGCTCCGTTTGTGTCGCATGGCCTGATTTTTTTGTTCCAGGCCCTTCTCGTTGCCTGCACGTTGCAGGTTCCAAAGAAGTCGAAGGCTGAGAGGGGAAAACTGATGTTCCGCTCCCGGCGCAGGGACGAGACGAGATGCGCGGGGGAGAGGATGGTCGGAGAAGAAACTGCTGGGGCGCTTGCCGTGCAGGACCGCCGGGAAGAACGGTCAGGCGAAGAAGCGCGAGCGATTTGTGACGCCGGCACGGGAGGTGCACACGAAGTACGGAAGGAAGAGCTCACTGGGGGGGATGAGCACGGCGTTGTCATCGACCAGACCGAAGAGGACATATCACCTATATTCGCGGCTGCGGAGGAGACGGGCGCAGGCAGAACACCGGATCAGCATGTTGCCCCGGATTCCCCCACGACCTTTCCGTCGCTCTCTGGCGTGTCGTTGGTGCCAGCGCGACAAGATTCCTATGGGGCGGCGAACTATCCAAGGTCTTCGCGCCCGTTCTCACCAACGGACTCGGCCTCCTATCGCATGGGCGGAAGCGGGAATGGGTTGTCGTCGGCATATCATCGGCCCCCGCGCAGGTTGTACGAGCAGCAGGAACACACCAGCGAGGAGACCGTCTTCCGCAACGACAGCAGCGTCAGTTCCGGAGCGCGGTCTTCGTTTGAGAACAGTCCCATCGTGGTCCGCGTCGAGGGTGGCGTAATCCGGGTCGTTCAAAAGGCGGACGAAGAGGGGGTAGAGGCGCAGGGCAACGGCAGAGGTCACTCGGTAGATGCCGGGGGAGGCGCTGACGATGGTTCTCTACTCTCTGGTGACGCCGGCGCACCTCCGGCGGCGGCGCGACCTGCCCCAGCAGTGTCATCCTCATCTTCGTCATTGCGTTCCGGTTCCCCTCGGGGCGACACGCAAAACCCCAAGAAGCACCGCAGCAGCCGAGTGCGCGTTGACGTGTCACCACCAGAAACTGGACCGCTGGCGCCAATCTACCACATGCCGGACAACGATCCCGAGGACGAGTTCGAACTCCACGGCGAGGAACATTCAAGTTCCTCGTCGCTGCTCGCACGGCTCCGCCGCGAGCACGAGTTTCGGATGGGCAAGTTGGCCAGCCTTTCCGCGCACGATCCTTCTCCGGCGGCGTCACCAACCAGCGCACGAAGGATAAAACCTTCTGATGAAAAACAGGACGACCACAACTTCTCTAATAGTACGGGTACTAAGGACCTGAAGCTCCAGCTGAAATTGAATCCGTTCGATGATCATGCAGATTCGAATTCGGGGACAACCTCAAGAACGTCGACTACGAACGCGGCTGCCGCGACCTCCGACTCAGAGGCGGACCCCGACGCGATCGCGACGACGGCGTCTTCGAGTAAGCTGACGGCATCTGGAGGTGATCACAGAAGCGACTCGAAGAAATTCGGGATCCCGCTCGTGGTACCCGACTACCTGCGGGACACGCAGCGATTTTCGTTCTCGTCCGCGGGCTTTGGGTCGGTGGCCGCTGCACCGGGGCCTGATCACGGGGAAGAGGCTGCGCATGAGCCGAAAGAAGTGGGCGCTGCTACCGCGGCTCCACCTGGGCCTGCACATGATCCACAACAAGATGCTGTATCCTCTACAACTACTGATCCGCGTCGTGCCAGACCCAGACACTTCTCGATCTGCACGCCTTCACCAGCAGCGGAAAAACTGGACGGCAGCTCGTCGTCCTCGGGGGGGACGAGGAATTCCTCCGAAGCGCGATACAGTAGCAGCTCCTCATCGCCTACTTCCCAGTCCCAGAGCAGTCACAGTTCAGCTGCAAGAAAGTGGCTGCAGCAAGACGATGGAGGCGATGCTGAACGACGTCGCCGGCGACAACATCCGCCGGGAAAGTCGCCGTCTCCGCCGTCAAGCACCGCAAGAGCCAATCTATTCAATTACAACAGCACGCGGTCGGATTCTTGCTCGGAGTTCCTGTTACGACCCGGGGAATATCCCGAAGCCGAAGGCGAGCCGTGGTCCCCGTCCCCGGAACGCATTGGTGGCGAACTCATCCTTGCTCCAGAGAAGCGGATGAAGCATCATGCCGCGTCCTCTCATTCTCAATACGGAGAGCAAGAGGCCCGTCATCTTGCGGCGTCAGGACCAGCGGCGCTGCAGACACGATGCATGGGGCCGTGGGTGTCGTCACTGTGCATTTCCATGGTCGCGATGCTTGAGGCCGCCTACGTGTTGTGGCTCACGTTCTCGTTCCCCCGGGGAGTTGGGACCATGTTCCTCGCACTCCACGGTGTGGGCGACGCGACCGCCGGCCCGCTGCTTGCGTGGTTCATCATCTGGTCATCTTCGACGTCGGGGCCGAGGGCGATGCGAAGCGGAAGCCGCAGGCGGCGCGCGAGTGAAGATCAAAACGTCGAGGAAAGCAAGCGCAAAAATCTCGATTTCCGCCTACTCACGTGGGTTCTCTGCTTCGCTCTCGCCTGCGTGTTTGTGTTCCTCCTTCGCATCGAACAGAACCCAGTCGGGCACGACATGAACGCGCATGGGCATGGGGATCTCCACAAGAAACAGCAACTACAACACAACGAAAACCAAAACCACGGCGGAATGGGAATCTCAAACCCCTTTATCACCGCGCGCGTCCTAACCGCGATCACGGTGTTTTTGCTAGGAGTCCTGCTCTCCTCCATCCGCGCGTTGTTCGGGGGCTTCGTGCTCGCGAACGTAAGGACCGAGCAAGCGCGCCTCCAGATACCGGCATTCTGGTGCTTCGGTCACTTCATGGGAAACGTGATGGTGCCGCTGGTGGGGGTCGGGTTCCCACTCTCAAAGTACTCCGCTTACTCGGCAATAGGATTGTCGTGCTTCGTCACAGTGGTCATGAGCGGAGAGAAAACCAGCACTACGAAAGAAGCCTCCAACGACTCAGGTGGGGCTGGAGACGAAGAACGGGCCGGTGTTGTGGTAGCTCAGAATTACTATGATGAATGTTGAGCGGACAGATTTCATCGGTTTTCCTTTTCATCACGAAACTACCAAAAATAACGCAAATGCAACGAATTCTCGAAGCGTGGCCTCGGCCTCGGGCGTGCTGCCAGGGTATCTACGACGCTCGAGGGGCGGCAGAAAAGGAGGAGGAAGTACTGAGCACCTGTTGTGAGGAAGAAGGGCGAAGAAGTCAAAAATGTTTTCGACGTTCCGCGGCTCGGGACAAGTTCCTGGTGGGAGCAGAGACTTGATCGTCCGTACGATCGTCGATCCACGTAGAAGCGTACAACCGATGGCGGTCAAGTAGTTCCAATGTACCCCAACCGAAGCAGCTGAATGGCAGACGAAGTACAAATAAAATGAACTACGCCGCAGTTTGCTGTTTAAAAGCCAGCCACAGCCAGGCCGAGAAGTGCAATGAATGCCCAGCAGCTGCTTGCAGCATCATTTGCAAGAATCTGATTCAGAAACAGAATCTACTTGTTCGATAGATCTCCACCGCTACCCCATAAGCCTATTAATTTATGAAAAAAGTAAAGCTGTTTCTTGACGTTGACGCTGACGAAAACGATATTTTTTTCTTGAGAGCTACCTACCTGTGTTGAGATTGATTGAGTCGGCACCGCTATACTCTGTGTGGTCTACCTAGCCATACGGAAAAATGAAGATGAACGAAAAACTGGCTTGTGCTTGATCGATACTGCAACTGGTGCTAGCTAAAAAATTAAAAAGCAAAATGAACATACGGACGATGAAAAGCGTAGGCCGCTCCTTCCGCGACGACACTCTACGGGTGGGACAGCTACACGACCCAGAGAGAGTGGGAGAGTCTGCTTCTTTTTACCCTACAAATGAACGCGATGATTGCGTCGATTCCCACTCGTGTACGAGGTACGCACTTCTCACAGAAACAGATCGATGATTTGGTACCGAAGCCTGCTGATTGATGAGTTTCATAGCGTTGGTCCCCATTCTCTATCGTATCTTCACCGCGTCTCCTGTTTCCGACTGTCCTCTGAAACAAAATGACTATGACTCCTGTTGATATCAAAAATAAACGTAAGCGTAACATTAGGCTTCTAGAATGACCAGGAAATGCAAGGAAGCATGATAAATCTGTGCACCGCTACCGTGCCTTTCTGGCGGCACCCGCACCAACGTATACCCACCCAACAACACGACTGACTGTCGCTGGTGTCCTCGCCATGCATATGATGCACAGACATGCAAAACGAATGATGAACTTGAGTAGCCTGCTCCGATGATCAGCTAAAGCACACCAAGAAGCGCACGACTACAACTACAAGCTGCTTCTCCGAGGTGGAGTTGTTCTCGCAATAAATTGGAATCAATTGCCCCTGGGTTGGAATACTGCAACGTCAGGGTCAGCCGCGTGGTAATGAATTAATCGTGTGGATCAAATCGTGTGGATCTCCTTGCGTGTGAACAGCATCCGCGCGTAGTGTTGGTCACCAGTAACCTGCACAACAAGCAGCACGATTTTGATGGTGATCAGGAAGCGTTTTGTTAAAAGAAAAGTACGTGACGGTGAAAACAGGCGGTAGCTGTAGCTAGTACAACATGCTACGACGTAAATAAAACGATAAACCTCCTCGTCCAGAAGTTGTACTACACAGTTTTTTATTGTGCTACCTATGCAGAAGAAGAAAGTTGCAACTGCAAGTAAAATTGCATATTCGATACGGTGCTGCGTCTGCAAGTGCAGCGATTTGAAGATAGAGCATTTGCACCAACAGCAACATTTCTACAAGTTGTTCGTACTTTATCTTTATGGACGACTCGACTCGTGGTACTCTGCCTTGCAGTGAAAAGAGAAACGAAGCGTACGCCAACGTGTTCATCCTCTCAGTTCGTTTTCTTCAACATGTCCGCAACATGTGCGTCGCAGAGAAGTAGGTCCGCCGTTGGCACCGGGGTGGCTTGTGGAGCAGGTGACGAAAAACCTTCCCCATCGAGCGGAAGGCATAAAAAACCGAGAAAGCAATCGTCTGAGAAGCGGGCTTCGACCGACGAAGCACAAGTGGAAAAGAAAAAGAAGGAAAGGTCGACCAAAGAGCGCGCGCGCGGAGAGAAAAAATATGGGCATGGAGAGGACGACCGAGGAAAGGAAAAGAAGCACCGAGAAAAAAAGGAGAAGGACGGCGATGCAGAGACGGAGAGGAAAAAGAAGGACAAGAAACACAAAAAGCACGATACCAGGGACGACGTCGACGACGCAGCGACCATCGAGTCAGAGAAAAAGAAAAAGGAGAAAAAATCGAAGGAAGACAAGCACAAGGCCAGGAATGAAGAGCCCGAGACCGTGGACGCTCTTAAGGGTACGGAAAATGCATACTAGAAGAGCATAGTAGAAGAACCCACTAGATTTTTGCTACCTCCTTTCCCGGCGACGTCCGGCCTCGCCGACAGCGGGTCGAACTTCCGGATTTCTGGCCCATCCGATCAGCATGGGGGCAAAGAGGGGGGGCTTTGATGTGGTGGTGGTGCTGCATCGATGGCGGCGAGCTATGTCTGCCAGCTGCTGATGACGCGTCGACGCAGAC
>RXOD01004418.1:0-22622 GCA_005223375.1 Amoebophrya sp. AT5.2
AACAAAGACGGGAAGGTCTGGCTGCTCTTGAAGATCACCGCTGCCCCGAGGCTTTTCGGCATGGAGTGGGACTGATGCCGAAAACGCTTCACCCCCACCCGGGCGGCGGCATCAGTCTCTGCCAAGGCATGCCGCCCGTCTGCCGCAGTTTCAAAGACGATCAAACCGCGATGAACGCGTTCAACAAAAACCCGCTCTGCTCTTGGAAGTTCTTCAGTTCCGAACTGAAGTTCTTCCGAACTGAAGAATAGTATATACGACCAACATGTTACTTTCATCTTGTGCTTTCTTGTGCTTTCTGGACTGATTGAGCTATGTATCAAAGCTTTCATGTTCAGGTGGTGGTGCTGTACGACTAGAAGCTTGGCTTCGAATCGTGCCAGTACTACAGCTGTCGCGCTGTAGTGCTATCGACGGAGTTGCATGTTCTCGTTTTTTTCGTGAGTGGTGCGTGTGCTTAGAGCGAGCTGAGGGATTGATGCTCTTTGATCCTCATCATCTCCTGTCGCAGTCTCGCCTTCGATCCAAACTCCGGCCATAGCTGAAGGCGTTAGTACTTGAGGGGCTTACATCATGCAGAGAGAAAACAGAAGAATGCGTGGCCCGGGAAAGTTAAAAAATTTAAAAACTTACACCTAAACCTAAGTACCAATATGCGCTAAAGACATGTCGCGCCTGGAAAGTGGTCGCCCGCTAGGGGTCTTGTATCTGTCGGCCGACAGATACAGGGGAACCCAGTAGCTAGCTACTGGGGGCGGAGTAACAACAGACCACCGGAAGGGCTTAGCTCCCCTAGTTCGGTATTTAGGCTAAGGTTTTTTATTTTAATTGTTCCTTCTTTTCAACAATGATCCCTGCTGCCAATTGCAGCCCAGATAACAGGTTTCAGCCCGCCCGCCCGACGCACCGGCAACAACTTGAAAGTCTTCGCCGCGACTCTTGAATCTTGTCCCATGCCTTAGCTTAGCGATGTAGATTCTACTGATGCGGCGTGCTTTCGGTCTTTCTGACTCTCATTATTTATACCTCTTTATTATACATCAAAGTCAAAGAGGAGTAGAGCATGTTGCGCCATAGCAGTAGTGTGCAGTACTCTCTCAGTACATTACAACCACCAATCTTCAGAGCTACTTACAACAGCGCCGCTCGTTGTTCATCTTGGGCAAGTAGCACAACACATGTCTGGAAAATTTTTGAAAAGATCCGTAGAAGTACTTCCGAGAAGTAGCAGGCAGAAACCATTGTCGAGACCGAGAGGCCACCAAGTGACTTTCTTGCACTTCTTCAGGATGTTTTTGTGTGTTTGGGCCTCGCTGTTTCACTCATATGTGAAATTCGTCCGCGGTCACGTTCTCGGAGCCACTGAGATCACAATCCGGCGGGACCAGATCGTACTTGAGCAGCTTGTCACTGACGCACGTGCTGCGGTCGCAGGCAGCAACCAGACGGAAACGCAAACTGATGGCAACGCAGGCTTGGTTGCGACGGATGACGCGACTGGAGCCGCTGCAGACGCGCAGTTAACTGCCAACGCCACTACGCCCCCGATCCAGGAGCAGCTGGAGCTAGCTGTAGCAGTCGATCCCGCAGTCGCGGCTCTATTGAGCCAGTCGGTCGAGTGCGACGTGGGATCGTCGTGGGCGGTCGACGGCGTGGTGGAAACATGGATTGGCCATGCAGCGAGACCGCGGTTCCGCGGTAACCGCTGGTGGTCGCGCACGTTCGACGCGGATCCGGTAAATTTCGTGTACGCCGACACGACGGCAGCCATCCCGGCGAGCGGTAATGTGAAGGGATGGCGTCTGTACGCGGGGGAGGACGCTTTGAATGTGACCGCGGGACTCATACGAACGCTGGTACTGTAGTGCCTGCAGTTACTTTTTTCTACATCCAGAGCAGAGAGACGAGATTCGTAGATCTATTTTGGGGATCGAAAAGGCGAAAGTTTTTGGTGTTTGCAGATTCAGAAACGAACCAGAACCTACCCCGCTCTCGCAAAAACTCAGATTTGGCGTCCCACCGGTGATCCAGCCTCCGGGGGTGGAATGCGGCTCATTTGCGACGCCCAGTTCTTGCCGGCAGACGTCATTTCCCAAAGCGAGGGCGTGATCGAGCTGAGGCAACCCGTGCAGAGTGAGTGTGCGGTGGAAAAGGGCGACCTCATCGGGTGGCGGACGTCGCGAACATTCCCCGGGGTCATCGCCTTCGACGACGCGAATACCGACTCCGCCGTGCGCTACTTTCAAGCCCCCGGCGGACCTGGAGGCGCGGGGGCAGGTGTAGAAGGGGGCGCGGCAGGCGTCACGACCGATCTCGGCTTGTCGGAACAATCCGCGGAGGCCGCGCAAGCAGCCGCCGGGACCACGGCGGGACAGTCTCCACACGACTCCATTTCCATTGGCAGCGCGCAGCATTTCTCGGCGGGCGGCCTGCCGCGCTCGTATTCGCTGCAAGCGCGAGTGCAGCACGCGAACGGCTTTTGTCGGGAGAACGTCTGCGTGTGCGACGGCGGTCTGGGTGTCATCGGCAAAATGGACAGCGGGACGGTGTGCGACGAGCCGGGAAAAAACGTGTGCGAAACTTGCGAAGCGGGAAGGCACTTATTCCAGGGGGAGTGCCTAGCCGTACACTGCAGCTGCTCAAACGGAGTAGTGAGCCCCTACTGCTCGCTGGAAGACCCGGAAAAATGCCAGTACGCAACATCGTTTCGTTTTCTTTTCAAGTGCGAGTCATGGCAGATGCAGTGGTCGTCTACTCGACAACATTCTTTTCTACGTGTTGGCTCAAGAACACCTCCTCTACTCCATAGATCAAAATCCAAATGAACCGTTGTAAACCGCAAACATTAACATTCTGATTTCTGAATTAAGGTCTTGCGACGTTGGCTACAACCTTCTCTCCACGACCGGCAAGTGCGTTCGGCAGGGTGCCTGCATCTGCGAGCATGGCACCCCGAAGGATGGCGAAGATTGTCCCGGAGAGGGCATCGCGGCATGCAAAGCTTGCGACGACGGCTACTTTGTAAACGCGATCGCAAGCGGCTGCGTTTTCGATCCTGCCTCCGAGCACCCTCTCCTCACGATTCCGATGTCCTTTTTGCAAGAATCCGCGACCACGACAGCTAGTTCCATGAATTCTTTCGGCAACCGAGGCGAGCTTCGAGCAGTCGAAGCGGCTGCAAATACAGCGTCAAATCCCGCCAACTCGGCGCCTCTGCCCGTAGGCCTTGCGCAGACATCGACGGAACCGGGGGAACACGAAGAAGACGCAGTGTCCACGCTGAAAAAAGAAGCAGGTGTCCTGCCGCTTCCTTCGCTCATGGAGAGCGCCCGGACGTTTGAAGAGAAACCGGCTTCCGCACCGGCGCGAGGACCGAAAGCGAAACCAAGTGCGCCTGCGCCGCAGAGGAAGGGAAAATCAAAAGCAACACCTTCATCTGCGCCGCACACTCAAGCGCTTCAAAAAACGCGAGAAAAGGCCCGCGGCAAAGCCAAGGGGAAGAAAGGCTTCGGAGACTTCTGGGAAGGCGAAACTGAGGACGGGGATGACGACGAGCAGGAAGAGGACTCCACAACAGCCGCGCCAGCCGCACCTCCGGCACCGCCATCGCCAACGGTCGCCACGAACACAACAGCTGCGGCGCCGGCAGCTGTTCCAGACGGTGCGACCACTGCAGCGCCTCCCGCGACAGCACGCGGCTTTCTCCCAGTCCCGGACAAGTGCGACGAGCTTCATCTGCTTCCTGCAGCCGCTCTGGATGACACGGAGATGATTCGCGTGGTGAGCGCTGAGTACGCGCAACTTTTCGCCACTGGTTGCAGTCCCGTTCTCCAGGAGGGCAGCACCCTTCAGGGACGGAACTGCGCCAACGTGACGTTGCTCACGCGCGAAGCCGGCGGTAAGGGCAACTTTCGCATCGGGACCGCGGGAAGTGTGGAGTTGAAGAACATCGAGATCAAGGGGGACTTTTCTCTTTCGAGCTGCGCGACAACGCCGTACGTAGACAGCCGATTGGGGATTTGGAGGTGGCAAGGACGCAAAGCAGCCGGGGTGGAGCCATCTCTAGACGACCTGCTGGACGGGGCTGGGAGCGAAACACTGGCCTTTCGAGCGATTAAGTATGGTTTTGTAAGTAGGTAGCTGCTTCTTCATTTTTGAAATACTTCGCCTTTCAGTGCTCCTTCATCTTCTACTTGTTCCCAGCATGAGGCTAAAATCCTGCTGCTTGTGTGATGTGTGAGTTTGAACCTGAAAAAATTTGTTCTTCCTATAACAGATGCAACCGCATGCTGGTAAAAAGGACTGCGGATAGCCCGATGTCTCCGGTGGTGACGATTTCGGACCAGCAAACGGCGAAAACCGTAATCAAAGCCACCGACTGCCACCGAATCAAGCACTACACAGGCACAGATGGAGTCAAAGTGTGTGGCGAGGTAAGCAGCACACTAACATTCTTATTCTTTTAAACCACCACGATTAAGCGATCCAAAAGATGAAGGACATGCATTTGAAGCTTCTTCGGAAAGATGATAGGTCCAGGTCGTCCAATTACCGTTACAACTGGAACTGCTTCATTCTGACGGACCGTAGTGTTAACGCACTGACTTCCATCTCCTTGGTTGAGCATGTACACCTGACACTGCCAGGAATGCTTCGAGATCAACGTCGAGGTTGGCGGGTGGGCTGTGATGGAGACGGGGCCGGAGTTTTGTCTCGAAGGCTGCGTGAACGACGTCGATGCGTCTAAGGCCAACCGAGCAGGCGCGGCCGCAATCCAGCAGCACTTTATACCGGAACAAGAACAAGATGGCCGGCGGGCTGTTACGGAGCCGCCGCCCGGAGGCGATGTCGATGCAGCGAACGGCATGTCATCGGACGAGAGCTCCAAATCTTCCGGTGCCGAAGATTCTACTTCTGTGAGCATGGTAGAGGCCGGACGAAGAAAAAAAGCCTTAATATCATCTTTCGCAGGCAGCTCAGCCTCAGGCAGCCCCACGTGGTCCATGTCGGGCTCTTCAAGCGATGAGGTTGCAAGCAATACGGCATCTCTGGTCGATCTGATCAGCGGGGGTGCTGGAAGATCTGGAGAAAATGGAGGAGAAGCTGCAGCGGAACAACCACCGTCGGAATCAGACCGAGAAAAACAAAGTGAGGCACAGAGCGGCCACGCAGCGATAGGTGATAGCGCAGTCGCGGAAAACACGGCGCGACTGATGGCGCTCCTGGGAGGTGGAGGAGATGCAGCGCCGAAGCCGAAACCCTCTATCAGAGGAATTGAAGATCGTGATCCCTCCATTTCCACACGACAATCGTTCCTGCAAAAACTACCGCCGTTATTTTCTTTGTAGAACATGATCACAGCGAACGAAGCAAGTGCGAAGTGCACCATAGGCGGATGAAGTGGTCCCATTCCCATTCCCATCGAAGCGTGGTTTACTAATAGCAATGATAATGCCTATCGATGTCGATCCCTATGGTATGCCAGAGCCAGACAGTGACAGCGATGGATTGTATGATCGATGATCTCCACATTCTTCATTGTCTTTGTCCGCATTCCCACGTTGTGCCTGCGCCCGACCGAAGGCGGTGCTGGCTTTACCGGCCAACATCGGATTGTGGCACCAGAGCATTGTACGAGACAAGAGAAGCTCAAGCGATGGTCGTAAGGGATACGCACGAGCATGAGCAAAGCAGGGCACAGCGACAAGAACGAGTAATTTACGCCTCCGCTGGACGACGCGTGGAGCGACATCTTCTTCTTCGCCGCTAGCCCAAATGCAAGTGCAAGGAAGTGTGTTAAGTTGCCTCGAGATGGAATGAGTTGTAGACGCGAGGGACTTCTTCATGTCAATCTATCAATCAGTGCAAACAAGACGGACGCTAACGCGCGCCAGAGGGTTGATGCTACTTTCTTACTTGGCCTTTATACCGAGCACAAAACCAAACAAAGCGAATTTCGGCGTCGTTGAGGCGGTTCAAGAGGCCTTTTGAAAGTAAGTAGTCTTTTCTCCGCTACGGGATTTTATCACTGGCAAAAACCCGACGCCGACCAGTAGTAAGAAAGTAGCACTATAGGCCGCGCTACGGACAAGAATGTGTTGAAAATGCAGGTCATCTCGAAAACGCGATATTAGTTTTTACGAATTCAAACTCAAAATTAAAATTTGATGTAGTGCTGTTCTCTGGAGGTGGAGGCTGGGCCTCGGAGTGCGGCGGTCGTGGAGGGCGGACGATCCTCGCTCGGATGGATGTTCGCGCGGCGGTGCGGGACATGTTGGCTTTCGTGCGCGGCGTTTCTCCAGACGCAGGAGCCCTCCCTGCTCCACCAGGCTCGCGGCTTCACGATCGCAAACTCGGCGGCGACAGCCATTTCTGGTGACGATGAAACAGTCGAGGCGGCCGCCGAGGTGCTGAACGGTGAGGGGGACGAGGGGGCCGGTGGGAATGCAGATCAAACAGAGGCAAAACCGATGGAGGAGGACGTGGCCGAGACAGGGAGCAACAGCGACGGTGAAATCGAAAGCAGGTCCGACCTCCAGGACGACGACGACGGGCACGAGAGTGTGTTTCACGCGATTCCGGGCACTACGAACCGGGAGCTGCTTTCCTTCGTCACGAAGCATTTGACGGAGAGCGAAGTTTTCACGGGAGGTCTGCGCGATTCCATCCTGAACAACGCCGCTTTCCGCAAGCAGTTCATCGAGTGCCTGAAGAAGCGGGTGGTGAACGTTTTGGAGTCGGGGACTGTGTTCGTGAAGGCGACGCAGGAGAAGCTGCTGCCGCACGTTCTGGATAAACTGCTGTCGGACCACTTGGGAAACTGGAAGGCTGACGTCCGGGCGGAACTGGCCGAGAACGAGGAGTTCCAGACTGGCGTGTACAAGCGGCTGATGGATGTGGACGCAGGAGGTGGGGCCGCTTCTAGTACTTCGGGAGGGGCGGGCGGCGGTGGTAAAGAACCGCTGAAGGTGGGGACATCGGAAACGGAGTCAGCGGATATTCCTCTTCAAAATGTGGATACGGGGACCGTGCTGTTCCTGCAGTTGGGTTTAGAGCGCGCCGGGTCATCTTTTTTATCCAAAAGAGAGATGCCGATATCAGAGAACACGACGCCTGTTCTCGATATCACTGCCGTAGCCACACCTGCTGGAGGGGGCCGCGCCGGGAGCGCGCCTGCCCCTGCGTCCACCGTTGTGGAGAAGAGCAGAGCCGCTGCCTCTTCGCAGGGAAGCGTCGATCTGCCGCTGGAGGGGGACTACCGAGTGAAGTCGAAGGAATCCATCGCACCAGAACCTCCGAAGGAGCCCGAGCCTGTGCCGGTACAGCAATTGTAGCTTTTCTTGTTCATGAACAGGATCATGATCATGATCGTTGAAGTCGAAGTCTAGGTAGTTGGTGATGGTGACATTGTCGTGTATCTCGACGGCGTCAGCGCAATCGGAGCAATACGGTGCAGCACCCTCACTTACACATGCACTTACTCTCTTGCTTCAGGCGAAGAACGTAGGCGCCACCATCCCCGAAGTTTTCCGGAACGGAGTCAAGGCCGAACTTCTGCAAGGCTCGACCCTCGTCGATATTCTCGAAGCCTCCCACAATATCATGGAGACGCTCGGCCACAGCCTGGTGCAGGATGCCGCGACCCGGGAAGCGTTGATGCAAGAACTCGAGGGAAAGGAAATTTTGTGGCAGAGAATCCTGGATGGTAAGGGTGTCACCGGAAACGCGGCGAAAGAGGCGTTGAAAACGAAATGCGCAGATGACCTTCTCGTCGACCCGCATTTCATCGGAAAACTAGCAGAGGACCTAGTGCAGGCAGAAGATCGGGTGTTTCACCATTTGGCGAGTGGAGCTTCATTCGGCTCGGCGATTTCTTGATAACGCGATTTTATTCGTAGGGCGGACGAAAGCACCTTTTGCATTTCCAATCGCGCATAGGGATCGATACGGATTTCCATTTCAAGTTAACGCCCTGCTCTCGACACTCCAGGTACTGGAGACGACATTGCTGTTGCAGGAGAAACGAAGCGGTTTGGGAGGCGGCGCGCCAATTTCGTTTCTTCAGGCCGAAGCCGCCGCATCTTCCTCTTCCTTGACGAGCAAGATCGGGAGTGAGGTGGAGGTGGACGACAAGAACCTGCAGCGCTCTCAATCGGTGGTGGACCGGGACGTTGTGCTGGACCTTTTGCGCCGCATGGAGGGTGCCTTGCTCTCGCGCATCACAGGATCTACAACTGGGGAGCAGGTTGGAGATGGGCAGCAGCAGAATACGGAAACAGATCGAGCTCGTTCCAAGGCAGTAGAAAAGATTGCCGAGGGTGTTCTGGCCGGCCAGAACGACGTGCGGATGCGGAAAGTGAAGACAGACGTCGTGGACAGCGAGAGCGCTTCCCTTTCCGCCGGCGAGCGCGAGGAGAGCCGCGGAGATGAGGAGCAGGGGGCGGCAGAGTCTTCCGTGAAAGACGAAGAAGAAGACCAGGTCCAGGCCGGTGGTGCGGAAGTCGAGACTGCTGCCGAGCAGGACGCCGCCCCCGCACCCGTCGAAGAACAGAAACGGGACGAGGAATACATCAGCTCCGACGATGTTGTCGACCGCCAAGAAGAAGTACCAGAAACGGCTACCGACGCCGGCGCTGCGCTCAAGGAAAAGTACGAAGAAAAAGTAGCTGAGGCTGAAGCTGAAGACCGAGCCGACGATGCAACGGACGAGGAGCAGGAAACCGTGGCTGCAGGTGCCGGAGAGACAACTGCAGGAGTAGATGGGGACGTTGATGTTGATGATGCAGCCGGAGAGGTGCCGACGGGGGACGGTAATGCTCCCGCAGCAGAAACATCAGCCGCGATGTCACACCAACACCAGGACGAGGCAGAACAACTAGAAACGCAAGCAACTACTACTGAGGGATCTCTTCCTGTTCCTGAGGGAGCGTCGTCCACAATGGGGAAGGCTCAGGCCAATGGCATGAACGTGGAGACGCAAGAACCACAAGGAGCCTCAGCTAGCGGCAGCAGTGTCGCCGAACAGGAACAGGAACAGGCAAAGGAAAGTAGTTCCGAAGGGAAAGCCGATCAGAATCAAACCTCGTCCAGGTCAAGAAAGCTGGGAGCCGTACCTGTTGCGCACCGCGCTCAGGATGATGGGTCGTCAGTCGAGACCGAAGCCTCAGACAAAGCGGCCGAGGTAGGAACTATAGCTCGCCCAAAACCTCCGGAAGGGGAGCAGACCACGGATGCTGAGGCGCAGCAGCATGCACGAAAGCAAGAACAAGAGGGCGCAGCAGAGGAAGGGCAAGGGGAAGCCGAAGTGGCTGCCGGAGCTACAGCTACTTCTGCTGAAACTGAATCCGAAAAGCGTTATTCGCGGGACTTTGCGGAAGCTCAAGTAGGAGAAGGAGAGCGCGAAGCGGTGGCAGATCCAACACCGGAAGTGGCTGCCGAGGAGCAGACATCTGCACAGGACCACGACGGACACGGAGCTAAAGAGGAAACGATTATGTCCACACCCGTTGAATCCGAAAAGGCACTGGAAACCGAAGATGGAGCTGCGGCTGCTCCAGAACCGGAAACGACTGCAGCGAATGAGCAGCAACCTGCACAGGAGGACGCTGCAGTTGCAGCAGAGGAAACGATAGCCACGCCTACCGCTACGGAAGAATCCGACAATGCAACTGCAGTGGAAACGGTAGGCAAAGCTTCAGGATCTGAAATGGTAGCGGAAGCCGAAGCTGTAGCAGCTCCGACACCGGTGGAAGATGGACAAGCTGCTGCGGAGGAGCAGCAACCTGCACAGGAGGACGCAGCAGAGAAAACGATAGCCAGGCCTACCGCTACCGAAAAATCCGAAAATGCAGTGGAAGTCGAGCAATCTGTGGAAGGTCCAACACCGGAGCAGGAGCGAGTGCAAGTGGCTGGAGAAGACCAGCAGCCTGCACAGGAGGACGGCGCGATGGAAACGGGAGCCAAGGCTACTGAATCCGGAAAGACAACAGAAGCACAAGCAGCTGTGCCAGCTCGAACCCCGGAAGCGGCTGCAGAAGAGCAGCAGCCTGGGCCGCAGGAAAACGCAGCAGAGGAAACGGTATCCGAGAAAGCTTCTGAATCTGAAATGGTAGAGGAAGCCGAAGCTGTAGCAGCTCCGACACCGGTGGAAGATGGGCAAGCGGCTGCGGAGGGGCAGAAACCTGCACAGGAGGACGCAGCAGAGGAAACGGTAGCCGAAGGATATGAATCCGAAAGAGCAGCGGACACGGCCGAAGCTGCGGCAGCTCCAGTACCGGAACAAGAGGACCAAGGCCAAGCAGCTGCAAGAGTGCAGCAACCACCTACACAGGAGGAAACCGCAGTTGAAGCGGATGAAGCATCTTCAGAAACGTCAGAGACGGAACAATCTGAAGAAAATGAAACTGCGGACGAGCCCGCTGCGCCGCGCTCGGCCGACACAGGATCAGCGGCCGAAACCGGATCCGAAGGCAAGTCGAAGCTATCCGGCGATACCCCTCCAGCCGAAGCTATCGTTGCCAGCGAAACGGAAACGGAAACGGAAACAAAGCAACAGTCGCAAGCAGCTGCGGATGAAACGGGCGCCACGGCCGCCTCAACTGAAACAACATCGACCGCAGATGAAGCCGAAGGGGCAGCGAAACAAGAGGACGTGGAGAAAGAAAATTCCGACGTACCCTCGGAGCCCCAGAGCGGTGATGAAATTATCGGAGGCGATACCATCGAGGAAGCGGCCGAAAAAGAATCAAATATCGCGGCCAAGAAGGAGGGAGAGCTCTTCAGTGACCGGATTGCAAAGAGCCTGGAAAAAGATCGTCGACTGCTGGAGGCGATAACAGGGGAGGAAACCACAATGAAGAAAGTCGCTTGTACTCTCGCGAGGCACATCGCCAAAGTGAGGATCGCGCCGGTAATATGTTGCTTAACTAGAGCTAGACCTAGAGCCAGAGCGTACTTGTAGTTGTACTAAAAACTTGTTAGTTTAGTTTCTTTTCGTGGTTTGTTTATTGCAATTGCAGCCGTAGGTACTTTTCGACATTTTTATATCAATGACTACCCACCCTCCTCGACCTCTCACTCGCAGGCCTACGTGGAGTTGCTTGCGGGTGAATTAGCGTTGAAAAAGCCCTTGATTGCGGAGTCGGCGGCAAGAGTTCTGGAAAACTTCAACACCCACGACGTCGTCGCCATGGTAAAAAAATCTTACTTAATCTAGTTCTAAAAAGCTAAATCCTAAACCTGTAATTTTTTTCTTCCAGCACCACCGTGCTGATGCTGCAAAGAAGCGAATCCCAAATCCAAAAGTGAAACCAACATCAAATGGGACAGAGATCGAGATGATGCCAGCACGTGAAGATCGTGATCATCTTCCTCGATGATGTTGAAAGTCGTGTATGCTTTCTTTTCTTGAATCAATACTACAGCTGAACGACCCTAAGGAATGCGGGGAAGGTAGCAAGAAGACGTACAGCTGCAGGCTCCAGACCATTGTCGCTCGGGTGATCGCTTACGCCAAGGAAAGCGACATGACCGCAAACAGTGGTGCTGCACCACCGCCGGAGCCAGCGGCGGAGCCGAAGCCAAACACTTTCGACTACGCCGGGACGGAACAGAATGTGGGAACCTCAGGGGCAAGGTTGGTACATCAGAAGGCGAATCGAATCCCCAGAGCAGCGAGCCGGACGAAAACGAAAAGAATTATGAAGGCACATTCGTCCTCTTCACGACGGATGCAATTCGATGTCAGACTAAAGTGAAGCTAGGGAGGTGACGACCTGCGTCGCGAAATTCAGGGGGGTCGCGGTTACCTTCTCTGTCGACAGATTCAGATAATCGTGTAAAATACGTGCATCGTGCATCTGCTGGATCTGCGAATCAATCTTGTTGATTTTCAGTTTCGCTGTTGCGCCGTCATCGTTTGAATTTGATTTTGGCGATTTTTCTTCCTATTAATTTTGCAGCTTTTCGAAGAAAGAAGAAGAACGTGAAGCACCGCGGCCACACCGAGAATCAAACACGATATTATTCGAAACCGGGAGTGCACTTTGTAGCTGTAGTCATCTAAAATTTGACACGGTCTGCACAACAAGGGGCTGTCGCCAGTATGACAAGTAGAACAACAACGAGGAGCGCTAGGTCTAGGAGCGACAGCGACTTGTGTGTCAGTGGATTTGTTGCGGTAATGAACAAGATGAAGATTGAGAGCACAGACTGACACAATCTGAGGACAGACAACTTCTTCTACAGAGTGTCAAAAGTAAGTTTTTCTGAAGAATCTTTATTCGTGATTTTCTTTATTTCACAATCAATTGGAGGGTCAAATGCATGGAACAAGAGCAAGAGGAACAGCGTCATCTGTTGCAGGTCATCTCCTAAGTTATAGTAACCAAGCAATGAGAGACAGAGACGCGGACTTGTTTTTGGATTCATTAAATTGTAGAAGCCAGTGCTGCTGAGCTGGGGTCGACAGCAGGATAACGAAGTAGAAATGTTGGAGCGCCGGCCCCTTTGCGGGGCGGCGTCAATTCGGGTCGGCGCATTTCTGGGTTTTTGTCTCAGCCACGCATCCGCTTCGCAGTTCAGCTTCCTTCTGAGCGAAAACAAGGAAGCCCCTTCACGAGCAAACGAGCCATCGTCGTTACTTTCCTTGTTCCAGGCGAAGCAAGACGTCCCGACAGCTGGCGGTGAGGAGGCAGAATCTGAGGGTGCAGCCGCGACAGGTACTGGCGGTGAGGAGGAAGAAAACGTCGAGGATGCAGCTGCGAGCGCTACTGGCGGTGAGGAGGCAGAAGCCGAAGAAGATGCCAAGACCGCTGCTGCTGGCGGTGAGGAAGCCGCAGAGGCAGATGAAGCCGGTGACGACGCGGCAACGCCAACGGCGGAGACTGGCGCCACCGATGCGGAGCCCGCGAAGAAGGTGGTGCATTCCAGCCTCGTGAGCGACACCGCTTCGTATCTCGCGGCGGACACCGCGTTCGAGACCAACATGGCCAAAATCCTGGTGCAAAACTCGAATTCCGCACCGCACAGAAAAAGCATCCAGTTTGTCCAGGACGGCGCGATCAGAGACAGCATGGCGACGCTGTTGAAGGTGAGATAGAGATTGATGATGTCGTGAAAGATCATTTGGAACAGTCCGTATCCACGTTGATGAGCAAAGCCGTCAGCAGGTTGAAGACGCCACCATAATTCCTGTTAATAATAAAAAATTACAAAAAAAAATTTTAATTTTATCCACCTGTTGCAGTTCAGTTCGAGTTCGAGTTCCTGTTTGATCGATCACATCTATCAGGCCGACGGCAACTTCACCTCTACGGTTCGCGACTTGTTGCTTCCGGCTGTGGACGCTCTGCTCCAAAGCGGCGAAGCCGGCGGGACCTTTGCTAAGCTGGTGGGTCAGATCCAGGAGACCGTGTCTCTGCAGGTTGCGAACGACACGGACTTCCAGTCTCTAGTGCACACATTGGTCACCGCCGCCATCGTGCCTTCTGCTGCTGCTGAAACCGCTTCGGGAAACTCCAAGGGAGATGGAAGCGGAATGGCCTTGCTCCAGGATGCGGATGCGCCGCCGGATCATGCTGAAAAGAAAGGAGCACCATCAAGTCCAAGTGCTGCGCCGGCAGAAGATTCCAGTTCGGATCCCGCGGCGGCCAGCCCTGAAGATTATGTGCCTGCGTCAACGTCTGAGGAATCGGAACCCTATCATCCGCAGGCAACGAAGTCATCAGCGAAGGCCTCGAAGGCCATGGTAGCAGTATTACGCGATAGTCTGATGAAGGTTCAGCAGAAGAGAATGCAGGAGGCGCGTGCGGCCGAGACTAAAAGTGCGCAGACGGTCGTGGACCAAGAAGATCATGCAGCAGCTCCGGCAGGAGAAGAAGCGGACGAAGCAGAGTCCGCCGAACAAGAGGACGGCAAGAATAGCGACGCGGCCCCAGCAGCCCGTGACGCCGCCACTACAACCGGCCAGACCTCCCCCTCTTCCGCCGCAGCTGATGTCGATATCGTCGCAGCACACCAGAAGGTGAAGGTGCTCCGCAAGAACAAGGCGGCGAGCGCTGAGGGCGCCTTGGTGGAACAGAAACCCGTTGACGAGCTGCCGACTTTTACCCAATCTGTGTACCAGGAACTGGTGCGGGATGGGGAGGTGTTGGCCCAAGCTGTGGGTGACATGCTGGTGGAAGATGTGAGCAACACCTGGCTCACAGAAATGGGCACCAAACTCGCCGCAAACCACACCTTTACCAAAGATCTCTGGACGGCGGTAGTACTTTAGATCTTTTCAATACGTGACGGTGTCATTTTCGTCAGAATTCGATTTGGCTTTCATGATGGATCGATTGGTTTTCCTCGATAGGCATAGATAGGTGGATCATTTTAAAATTTTTGAGCCTAAGTACAACGAAACATCCCCGAACTGCTGCTGTCCACAGATAAGCGAGGACGATGCCTGGGTGAACAGCCTTTTTTCGGAGAGCGGATTTGCGTCGGAACGTGCCAAACAGCTCCAAAAAAAGCTAATCGGCGCGGCGATGAAAGACCACGTTCTGGCGAAGAAAGCCGCGGTAGCGCTTGCGAATGCTAAACCTCCACCGCCGGAAGAGGCAGGCGGGGGGGGCGAGGGGGGGAACGCCCTCTTCTTCCTTCAGACAGATTCGGACAGCAGCCGCAGCACAGAAGCAGACGGTCGTGCTCGTCTCGCAAAGAAAAGAGAACAAGAGAAAGAAGGTGGTTTCAGATTTGAGATTGGAGTTCGTGTTTGCTCCTGTAGCAGATGTAGAGAGCTTCTGTCAACAGCGCATCAATGAACGGGCTCATCATCAATGGCAGTGCCGTACTAGTATGTCACATACTCGTCGACGTCGAGCTCGACGAGTAGAGAAGTTGTGCGTTGACGTTGAGATGAGGCAGATCGATGAGATTCTTTTCATTTCGTCCCCCACGAGGTGGATAATAGGGATACGGATAGGACGAGCAGAAATCGCTGGACACGGTGCAGCGTTCTAAAAAATCTCGATCCCAAGCCCAACCTGACCACAGGTGCAATTTCTGCGAAAGCAGAGGAACGCGAAGGCGAATCGACGTTGGAATCGTCAAATGTTGCCCTGTCCACCTTCGACGATGCTGACCCGGCAGCGAGTGCCTCTGAGAACGCAGATGGCGAGGGCGTGGACGAGCTGGCAGAGGCGAAGAAGAAGATTCAGGATCAATTCTGGTCCGAGCTCAGTGTCTCGCTACTCCATAACGATGACTTCTTGCGCCAGGTACTTGCCATATACGTCCTAGAAAAGAAAACATGTTTGAGTTGTTTGAGGATTTTCGGAATCCGATGGAATCAAGAAAAGAAAATCTCTACGACCACAAATCGGATCAATTTCACCTGTCGGCACCTCCTCCGCCAGATTGCCCACTTTGCCCAGCTGAACGTGCTGGACCGGCCTCTTGAGCTCGCCGTGGACTACCGCATGCATCTAGCGACGAATATCGCGAAGTCCCCCGAACTGATTTCCGCGGCCGCCGCGAAGGTAACGGGGGACGTGGAGGGGGCTTTCGGGGATCTGATCGACTCGCTGAAGGCACAGCTGGCGTCAGACGAGCACTTCGCGAGCAATGTGGCCTCCTTCCTGGTTGGGGGAAGCGCGGTCATGGGCACACACAAGGGGGCGGAGGGTGGAGACGCTGCCGAGTCTGGGGCTGGGCTGAGTGTACCGAATACACCGACCTTGTTGAGCAAACTGAAGTGAAGACTATATCCAGATCCAGCAGTAGTCGGCTTCTGATTTTTCTTTTTCATCTGGTCCTGAGCGTCCGTAAACAGAAACACCGTGGAAAATTAGCGACATAATTCAATAAAATTTGTACTAGTTGTCCTGCCAACCTGAAAGTGGTAAAAAAATATGATGTAGACGAGTCTTGCTCGTGAGACTTCGCGGTATGCTTTTTTTTCTTAATGAACTACGAAGCACAGGAAAGAGAGCCGCCCACATTTTTCCAAGAATTCAGACCATTCCTTTGTACCCATGTCAACGTGCCGCAACTTTCTATCTCGAGAATTCAGAAGAACGCAGCTTCCGTTGGAAGTCGTGCAGTAGTTGAAAAGAAAAAAATAGCGCTAGCTGCACAAGATATGCCACCATGTGTAAGTATGTGCTGATACGGGCGAAATCAAGCTGCACGGAAGAAGCTGCGGAGAGGAAAACTGTGTCCAGAAATAGTCGAGGGGGGTTCGTGTGGAGGCCACTGTAAACAACGGATGAAATGCAAACTGCCAGTTGATGTTTTTGTTTAATGTTTTCGGGAAGTGGGCGGAGAGCGGAGGAAGCGCGAGCCGGTTGCACCGTGATGTGCGTATCATTTTGATTTTGCTGTCAGTATCTTCTTTCTTCGTCGCATAGACAATCATCAATCGACGTACAACTTGAGAAGGCGTCGCGAATCAGAGTGAATCGTATCTATGAATAGTCCAGTAAGTAGTATGACTAATGTTTCCACCCTCACAAGCTGAGGGCCGTGAGGGATCTAGCCCCGGGCCCGGGAGAAGAAGGGTCGTCGTCGTCGTCATGATGAAGTCAACACCATCGAGTGTGAGCTCGAGGGAGCTGCGCAAAAGCTCCCACCTGCCCTTCCGAACAGCAGGCTACAGTCGGATTTCTTGCTGCGCACCTCCAGCGCGCAAGACGTTGCGCGGCGCCGCCTTGGCTCTCGGACCCTCTTTGGTTTGCAATGGAGCGCTTTTGCGAGAGTCGCGGAACAACGAATGCGCAGGGCATGCGGGTGTTTGTATTTTCGACCGGGAGCACAACAACGTGGCCTTCGCGTCGAACCACTGTGAAGCACTTACTGCGGAATCAAAGATTCGGGTGCCGCTTTCGAGGCGGTAACGGATTCTCCTTGTTTTCTCCGGGTTTCTTGATCTTGTCTAGTGCGGTGGGCTGTACTACAAAATTGTTCTTCTTCGTACTAAATGCATAAGTAAGTTGTAAATAAGGATAAGAATTTGGTTTTGGATACACATAGATACAGCACTGGCTCCGCATGACCGTAGCACAATTGAACCTACTGCATCCCCAGGTCAAGGTCGTTCCGCGGTAAGTGCTTCACAGTGGTTCGACGTCGCCTTCGCGTCGAACCACTGTGAAGCACTCACCGCGCAATCAAAGATTCGGGTGCCGCTTTCGAGGCGGTAACGGATTCTCCTGATTCTCACCGGGTGTCTTGTCTAGTGCGTTGGGTTGTACTTGTTCTTCTTTCAGCAGTCTTTTGCTTGTACTTGTTCTTCTTGGTCATGGTCTTGCCTTGTACTTGTTTGCCGCTCAGCAGTCTTTTGCTTTTCTCCGTACTTGTTCTTCTTGTACTAAATCGAATACACCGCTTTTCTGGCACACCCTCGTGTCAGAAGTATGCAATTAAGGGTAAAACAAAGAAAAAATCGAGTACACTGGCTCCGCATGATGATCGTAGCACAATTGAACATGAACACTGTCAATTGCTACTGCATCCCCAGGTCAAGGTCGTCCCGCTCATTGCCTGCGGAAAGAAGTGGAACGCCCTCGATGGCCGCGTATGCAGAGGTCTTTTCGCACCCTCAGCATCTTTTTCTCGACGCCCACGACTGTGCTGCTACACCGTCGTCCGTTCAACAATCGTCGAGCAAGCTATGGTCGGCTTCCGATGTATCGGTCGACGGGGTTCCGGTGCTGAGCCGCTGCGGCTCTGTTCTGGGCAAGGAAGGAGCGCGCTGGCCTGCCTCGTATCATGGCAGCCAGCACCTGGATCTCGCATTTTACGGCTGCAACGCGCAGCATGCGGCCGGCAGCAAGCTAGCGCTTCTCGAAACAGGCGCGAAAGCACAAACGAGCAACCGCAAAAGCAGCGGGAGTAGGGGGGGCAGTGGGACCGCATCATCATCAGTGACAGGCACTGGCACAGTGCGAGGCAAAAGCGATCTGCCGCTGACGGTGTCTCTGTTGCAAACCGCGGAAAAGGGACGCGAAGAGGAAGACGCCGCGCCAACTATGGTACTTAATAGACCTGTATCAAGCTCCTGTATTTTTGATTTTTTGGATTTGCAGCTGTTGCAACATTGATTGGATTGACGTCGTTGTTAAAGATTAGCGAAGGATTTCATTTTCTAGTTCTGCGCTCATGTTGTCGTGAGTAAGTACTCATCTATCGCCCCTCGTCACTCAGGTGGTTTTCAAGGCCCAGGGGTGCAAAATGTTCATTACATTCGTGGGCGGTGTGACATCTGCCGTGGAAAACCTCGGAAATTCCACAGTTCGGGTACTAGCTAGAAGCTTGGATTGATGTCTTACTTCGACGACTTTGTCGTGGCTTTTGAATTTCAGTGCTGCTTCTTGCTGAATCCCCGTGCTGGTGTTGCCTTCGGCATTGATTTTAATACCGCAGGATGAATATGCCTCACGATACTTGATGAAGACAGCGGCTACTTACCTAAATTCACATTCACAGGTGAAGAACTGCGCGCGCACGGGACACCAGATGGATCAGTACGGAATTCTCGTTTCCGGCATAAATTGCGAGGCGATCGACCTGAAGACGCCTGAGCAGGCAAACGTCCGCACGGAGGGGAACTTCACGCTGACCCAGTGCCAAAAGACCTCTGTCATGCAAGGGCCGGACGATGGCACATTTGGCGAGCCAGCAGCAACAACTGCCCCTGGTGGAGGTGGCGCCGGGGCCGGCGCGAAGGGTGCTGATGAAACACCTGCTCTGCGGCCTGGTGCTCCCGATCCTGCCCTGAATCCGGTGACACCGCCCCCCGTACCCGCGGAAGAGCCAGCCGCGGGCGCGGCCGCCGGAAGCGCGCTAGACATGGGCGGCGACGAAGACGAAGACGAGGAGCTGCTGGCAGCGAGGAGAAAGCAGGCGGTGGAGCCAAATCAAGCTGCAGCGGTACCACCGAGTGCAGAAGCTCCGGCAGTAGTACCAGCAGCGGCCGCAGCCCCCTCGCAAGTAGAACCCACAGCGGGAGGGGCAGCGGCTCCTCCTCTCGCGGCTTCGGCAGTACAAGGCGGTGCTCTTGCTGCAGCCGCAGCCGCGCCGGCAAAAGGCACAGTGTCAGCAACTTCAGCGACAGCGGCAGCTCCTCCAGCAGCAACAGCAAACCGAGAGATCGCTGAATCCGAGCTCAAGAAAGTCGTGGAAACAGCAGCCGCGGAACTGCTTGAGAAAGAGAAGAAAGTTAGAGGTACAGGTATTTTGCACTCCTTAGGTGGAACAAAAAATGTATGGTAGGCTAGGTCTAGATTAATTTATTTGTTATTGTTTCTCCACCAAGAAGGAGAAGTCCAAGTTCTGTCCAAGTCCATGCGCATCATGTGCTTTCTTCAAAATCAAATGCTGGAACAAGTCAATACGGCCGGCCATATCTGTAGTGCGATCAAAATATGCTTATCTTATCATAAGTTATGCATTTCACAATTTGCAGCGGCGGTTGCTGCGACATCCGGTGGGGCAGCTGCGGCGGAACCTATGGCAGAGACGACACCAATGAGCTTTCTGGAGGTCGGGGAATCGGTTACTTCCGCAACGAGAATTCCCGCGACGGCGACCTCAGCACACGGGGACGAGCGAAAGTAGATTAATTTTTGTTCCAAGAACGGATGGATTTGGATGCTGAAAATTAGTGAAATTCCTATGATTCCCAGCGAGGATAGAGTTACAGATTGCGGAATTACGACCCTGCTGAAGAGGAAGATGTCCGAGTGATTCTACGTGGAGAATTAGTTGTGAGATAAGCACATGGATTGACATTTCCGTTCGTGATGTTGCATTTTGACAATTTAAACAAAGTTGTTTAGCTTCACCGACCGTTACTGCTACAGGGGCTATAATTGACGATACCTGAACCTGACTCAAACGCAAATTGCCGAAGGAGATGAAATGTGTGGCTTTTCTACAAATCGTTTTATGGCGTTCGTTGCAATTGATGGTCGTGCACCTGTAAATAGGCCGTGATCTTCTTCGTCGACGTCCACCTCCACGTCGATGGATTCTACTAACATTATATCTCAATGAGAATGAACAATCGATGGATAGATAACTACCGGGAGGTCCTGCCCGCGACACATGCTGTCACCTCCATGCAATAAGGGCAATCTGTACAACAATGAAAGGAAGCGTGGGCGTTCTCGTAGCTCTTCGGGAGGCAAAGGATGCGCATGCGGCTTCTGCGTGCGCGTCGTGGCCTGCGCTTGCTACCTCTATCATGTGTTCGCGTGCTCCTATCCACGACCGCACTGCGTGTAGTCTGACGCAGATAACAACAAGTAGAAGGATTAGGTCGTGAACTCGAAGAAACAAGAACGCGTCTGCGCAGAGCTTTTAATGATTCCCACTGAGTGGTGGAACAGGAAGCCCTCTGCGGCTCTTCATCAATGTCTGTAACTTCATTGCAGTTCAAACGATTCAAACAGCCAGATACTGATACAGTGCGTAGATGAACAGCGCGCAAAATGATGACCAACCGCAACCGCTTCCTCCAGGTCTGCTTCGGCCGCACCTCCGGCACCCCAGGGTCCCGACTACGCCTCCTCATCGTTGATACGCGACATGGAATTAGCGTTGTCCGCAATCGACGAGCAGATACGAATCGCGCAGGCGGGAAAAGAGCCAGAAAGTGGTCGTATGCAGCCAGCCCCGACGAAAGAACAACACCTGGAAACATCGACGCAAGAGGCGCGGGTGCCCGAAATCGAAGAACACCGCTCCGAGACGAGCGCACTGGGCCAGATGACGCAGTCGGGCGAAAAAGAAGATCACGCCCCCGCCTTGGTCCAGATCGAGCCAGAAAGCTGCGATGCCGCGAAGCAGCGGTACGAAAAGCTTTTGGCGAACGCCGTAGCAAGTGCGGCAGCACCAGCAGTCTCATCACCATCACCAGAAACGGAAACACCGTCAGGAGAAGCAGCTGCAGCTGCTCCTGCCTTGATTCAAGTAAACGCGGTTGCGGGAGCCGCCAGCACCAGCAGCGGACAAAATTATTTGGCGAGGACCAGCACCAGCGGCAGCGTTAAAGTCGAGAACCCCGTCTGTCTCGCCGGCAAGGCGTTCAAGCGGCACGCGTGGAAATACCAGTGTCAGTCCTCCCCCTGCACGCAGGCTGACGACGACGTGTGTTGTGACGGGTGGGAGTTTGCCCTCCAGGACGTGCAGTATGGCGGCGTCACTCTGCACAGCGGGAAGTGCGACTCGGTCGTCGTTCACGGCGGCACTGCTACCACCATGCCACTGGACGCGCTGCCCCCGGGCACGAAAATCTCCGCACAAGACTGCGACGAAACCACGCACGAAGTGTCTTCGTCTTCCGGGGCACTGCCGAATCGGATGGACATATTCGCGAAGGGCTGTACCAAGATGGAGAGCACTCCGCCAACGTTCGAGTCCGAAGGCGAGACGGTCGTGGGGACGAGCAACAAATTGCCGGACTCTGTGGACGACGAGCAGCAGCCACATCTCCACGACGCGCGGTTGGAGGCGGACGACGGAAAGCACGTTATCGACGTTGTCGCAACTGGGTGTTTGAATGCGAAGCTCGTAGCGCCGATGCCGGCGCGCTTTGAGCCCGCCGACTGCAAGGGGGACGCCCCGAACGAGAACTCACCAGGCTGTCAGAGCTTGGGGCAGGCGCTGGGATCGCCGTGCGTGTGCCTGTGGAGGGGGAACGGCTATCCCGGAAGCTACGAGTCGCGCGTAAGTGGGCAGAAGTTCGATTCTTCCGTCGCGAATGCCGGGGGCAACATGGACCTCTTCGACGGGTTGGGAAGCCGCGGGCCGGCGGCGCCGAAACCGCTGCTGCGGTGGTCGCAAGACGCCATGGCCTGCGTCTGCGCCATGAAAACGAGCGACATGGCCGCGGTCGAGAATCAGGGGCTGACGCGTTCTGCAGGCGCCGCGGAAGTTGAGCGCTCCTCTCCTTCTGCTTCTGCGAGCTACTCCCCGCTGACTGGCGCGACGAAAACCACCAGCGCAACGAACTTGCTCAACCTGATGAACGGCGCGAACCGCGAAGCCATCACGCCCTGGGCGCTGACGGGGACCGGTTTCTGCACGAACGACGAAAACGCGCGGTTGTCCGTCGTCGCCTTCGATCGCGCCGCGAACGATATCACGACGTGCCAGCTGCTCTGTGCGCAGGACGAGCTTTGCAGCGCGATGAACTGGCGGTCTTCGGAACAACCCGGGACCTGGGGGTTTTGCGGCCTGAACCTGGAGGCCAGTGCGCAGGGGATTGCGACGCAGGCCGACGGAAACACGGCGGAAAACGTGCGCTGCTACTTGCGGCCAGGCGTGCTACAATCAGTCGCGCAACAAGAAATAATTGCAGGCAGTGCGGGTGCGGCGCCAGCGGGGACCGCAGACGTAGCAGCTGTAGCACCTGCGGCAGGCGGGGCGCCGGGTGCAGGAGGAGCTCCAACGGCGTTCATCCTGAGTACGCGAAAGCAAACCCCCGCCCCGGGAGACGAGACCACCACCGCCGGAATAAATGGCAATATTAAACCAGCAGCTGCGTCCAGCACCTCTCCGGCAGACATCGCTCGCAAATCGATCGAGCAGCGCCTCGGCGGCTACCGCAAGCTCGGGCTGGGCAACCGCGGCTG